>PVLA01005659.1:0-140967 GCA_004027455.1 Hydrochoerus hydrochaeris
TGCTGCTCCAGCATCTGCTGCTTCTCCGTCACCACGGCCGCTGTCGGGTGGTTGGCCTGGCCCCCCTGCTGCGGAAGGGGACGTGTTCTGGTGACCACAGGACGGGAAGGGGACAGTGTGGCCTCTGCCCCACCCTCCAGCACGCCTGGAGATGCTGCCCCGGACACCAGGGGAAACTGAGGTAGGCACGCTTTGGGGGTGAAGCTGCCATCTGTGTCACCGGCTCTGACAGACAGGTCCCAGTGAGCCCAGGGTGAGTGGTCAGAGAAACTCAGGGACGGGCAGCTATGCAGTGGCAGCCCTGTGCCTCAGCAGGACCAAGCCCAGCTCCACAGAGATAAAGCAATAAGGGCCAAGGATTTAGCTCAGCAGCCCAAGCGCTTGCCTAGAAAATGCGAGGTCATGAGCTCGACCCCTGGTACCCCCAAAAACAGACAAACCAGTAAGCCCAGAACAACTGGCCAATGCCTACTGGGCAAGGTATGCAAGCCAGCACTCTGCAACCCTAGCACTAGGGAGGCTGAGGCAGGAGGATCGCAAGTTGGAGTCCTGCCTGGGTAGCTTGTCGAGAAGAACCTGTCTCAAAATAAAAAATAGTAACAGAACAGGCTGGGGCTGAGGCTGTAGCTCAGTGGAAAGGCTCTGGATTCAACCCCCAGGACCACTGCAGGTAAAAGCAATTGTGTCTGACATGCTTCTGTCCTCTCAAGCCCAGCATCCTGGTGAAGCCTGCAGGTGAAGCTTCAGGAGGCTGAGACAGGAGGACCGTGAGTTCTGGGCCAGCCTGGGCTACACAGCAAGACCTTGTCTGAAAAGTCCTGCCCTGGGGAGGAGGCCCTGCCCGGTGGACATCATCTCAGAGGGGACAGGCCACCTTGAGGTCAGTGACCCCGTGAAGCCCGTTCGCAGCTGAGGGCAGAACTGAGAGTAGAGGGAGACCCTGCGTCAGCCACGTTTCCCAGCAGGGACCCTCAGCGCCCGACGTCCTCCCATGCCGTGCGTCCGAGCCTCTGCCTGCCACACACACGTCTCGGCGCCCGGGGCCCCATCTGTCCTCTCTGCTGCACAAGTCTCCAAACAGGCCCGACTTGCAGGTTTATGCTTTGTCTTTGTTTTGTTTCTTGTAGCAGTGGGGACTGAATCCAGGCTCTTCTCACCGAGCTCCATCCCAGGCCCTGTGCTTTTATTTGTCAGAAAGGGTCTTCACAGTTGCCCAGGCTGGGCTTGAACTTATGATCCTACTGCCTCAGCCTCCCAAGTGCTGGGATTACAGGCCTGCACCACCACATCTGGCTAGGATAAACTTTTGCTTTGTTTCATTTTCTTGAGACAAGCTCTTGGTATGTATTCCAGGCTGGCCTGGAACTTACAGGGATCCTCCTGCCTCAGCCTCCCACGTGCTGGGGTCACAGGGGTGTGCCGTCACGCCTGGCCAGTGCCGTGGACCTATTTAAAGTTTTCTATCTTCTAACCCACTAGTGATGGGTGTTGACTGTGTCTCAAGCTCCTGGGCTTGCCATACCTCCTGGCTGCACCCTTTTCCCGCTGGGTCTCACCTGGGCAGCGGTGGCCGCCGTCTGCAGGAGGCGGGACTCTTCCCACAGGCACCGGGCCACGATGCGCGCGATCTCCATGGGCTTCTCCAGATACCTGCTCTGTAGGGAGACCAGCACAGGAAGGGCTGAGCTGGACGTGGGGGCTGAGCTGAAAGCCTTCTCTGCCCAGCCCAGTGTGGCAGTGCACGCCTGTGATCCCAGTACTTGGGAGGCTGAGGCAGGAGGACTGCTGCAAGTTCCAGGCCAGCCTGGGCCACACAGTGTGTCCAAAGCCAGCATTGGGCCAGTGTCATGTGGGGGACAGAAATCTGGGGGCCTGAGTCTTTGGACGTCGTCATCTTGGTCTCGCTAGGTCTCGCGTCTGACCTCCAGGCAGGCCTCGCGGGCAGGTGTGATGGACACAGGGGACCGCACAGGACAGTGTGCACAGGGCGTCCTCTGGGGACGGTGCTGAGGGGGGAGGGATCGGGCAGGGTCCCCCCAGCCCCGCACCTGCAGGAACTGCTTGATGCGGCGCAGGTTGTGCTGGTAGAGCACGTTGGACTCCTGCAGGAAGCGGCTGTACTGCTGGTCGATCTCGCCCAGGAGGTTGTGGAACACCAGCGTGGCGTGGGACTCCTTGCTGGCCGCGTACGCCCTGGGGAGGGAGCACGAGAGGCGGGGTCTCAGGCCCATGCTCTGGGAGGCTGAGGCAGGGGGACACAAGCTCGAGCCCAGTCTGGGCAGGTTCCTGGCTCAGGAAAAACCCATCTCAAAAACTAAAAAAGGGCTGGGGATAGAACTCACCGCACAGGGGGTGGGTTCTGCGCCCAGCACCGAAACCAAAACTGAAACCAAAACCAAAACCACCAGGCAGAGCCAGGCATGGTGGCCCACACCTGTAAACCCAGCACTTGGGTGGCTAAGACAGGAGGATTGTTTTAAGACCAGCCTGGGCTACAAAGTGAGCTCAAGGCCAGCCTGAACTGCATGGCGAGATTCAAAATGACAAAAATAAATAAATAAAGCAGCACACCAGGGCAGAAACGCTGCTCTAGCTCATTCACCACTTTTGACATTTCTTGCTCAGTGACAATTTGGTAATTTCTAATAATTTTCCCAGGCACTAGGAACTCAAATAACCTGTATGTGAAAATATCAGGAGCCAAAGAAAAGACATTTCTCAGCTGCATCCCTAGAGAATCAGAAGACAGAGGCTCCCCGGGCGTGAGGCCCAGCTGACCTCGGACAGCGGTGCCCTGCCGGCCACTCCTGTGCCGGTCCGGCACCCAGCGCTCCGCTCGCGTCTCCCTGTGGCCCAGCACTCACCAGTCCTGGCTCTCGATCCAGGGCGCCAGGAACTGCCGCAGCTCCATGGGGAAGCTGTCACTGTACAGCTGGTGCAGCTGCTCCAGGTAGCGCGTGTCCAGCTGCTGCAGCTGGTTCCACTGCGCCATGCCGCCTGCTCAGGTCCTGCCTGGGAGCACAGGGCCGTCACCCGGAGCCCACGGGGCCTGGCCCGCAAACGCCCCGCATCCCCACACAGCTTCCAGATCCAGGGCTTGGTGTCGTGTTTTCTTCCGAGCCAGTGTCTTACTATGTAGCTCAGGCTGGCCTGGGCCTCCCAGCAGCCCTCCTGCCTCAGCCTGCGCCACACAGCGAGACTGTCTCGAAACCAAATGAAAAAGCCACAGAGGTGCGTGAGGTGAGAACTCCCTCCTGTGGCGGCTTCTGTGTGTTTCAGGACCCAGCTGCTCCTAACCCACATCCTCAGGCTGCGGAGGGGTCTCCTCTGTCCCTCCCTGTCCACCCCAGGAGCCCACAGCACCCCATCCCGAGGCAGAAGGAGGCGGGGAGTAAGGCTGTTGCCCTGGCGCTGTCCTGGGAGGCAACTGTGTGCTCGGCCCTCGCTCCTGGACTGAACAACGAGATGGAAACCCAGGCTCACAAGCAGTTCCCAGGTCGGCGGAGCCACAGGGATACGCTCAGGTGTATCACAACACAGGCTACCTTGTCCAGTCCTCCTTCCCCAGGACTGCGTCTGGGGACTCACTAAAAATAGCTGTGAGTCAGGGCCACAACCAGGCACAGCAGGGCTCCAACAGCAGCTGCAGGCAGGCTCGCTGCTGAAGCCCAAGGCCGCAGCAGAGCAGCCTCGGTGAAACACCGACGGCCAGCAGGCGTGGGGCACACACCTATCACCACGGCCCTGTCTCGAACCAAACCAAACCAAACCAAACCAAGGCCACGCCCAAGCAGAGTAACACGGCAGGGCCGGCTGACACCTGCCTCTCTGGTTCCAGATCCTTGGGTTTCTCAGGACCTCACTGCACAGAAATCCACACCCTTTTATGCAGCTCTGACTGCTCGCAGATCTGCCAGGGTCCAAGCTGCCATGGCCAAGGGCAGCCACTCAACAGTCTCTGTCCAGTTGCTTCCAGCCAGGCCAGGTGGGCATGCCTGCCATCCCAGCCCTCCGGGAGGCTGAGGCAAAAGGATCACAAGTCTGAGCCCAGCCTGGGCAATGTAGTGATTTGGTGAGATCTTGTTTTAAAACAAAAAACATAGAAAAAAAGAAAACACATGGCAGTCTAGGGACCCAGTTCAGTGTGAAGGCCTTGGGTTGATCCCAAGTCCCACTGCCAAAGGAAAAACAAAAGGAAGTTTTTAGATGTACTGGACCAGGTCAGGCATGGTGGTGCACACCTGTAAACCCAGTACTCGAGAGCTGAGGCAGGAGGATCACTCAGAGCTCAAGGCCAGTCTGGTCTACACAGTGAGACAGAGCCTCCAAAAAAAAAAAAAAGTCAGAGAGCAGAACCCGCGACTGTCGCCCCGTGCTAAGTGACGTCTCCTGAGCAGCAGCTGCTGCAGTCAGACCAGAGCCTCCCCTGCGCGGCCTGAGGAGACGGCGCCAAGTGCCCACATGAAACCACCAACTGGCTCTGCTCTCATCGCTTTACTGGAAAAAACCTTAAAAGAGGCGACTTTATTTAGCAATCCCAAGGCTGCTTTTCAGATACCAATTAAGCTAACGCGCTAAGCAAACGTGTGAAACAATTCTCATGCAGTGAGAAGAAATAGAAGAGCGAAAGGGAAGCTGGGGAGCAGGCAGCAGCCGCCAGGAGCAGGCGTCGGTGGGGGGCTGGAGGAGCCTGGAAGGCCCCAGCTGCCCCCAGGGATTCAAGAAACCTTCCAGGTCGGGTGTGTGCGCATGCCCGTGACCCCAGCACGGGGGAGGCTGAGGCAGGAGGGTGGCTGGGAGTGAGGCCAGCTGCCCCATAATGAGTCCAAGAGACCTGCCTGGACTACAGAGATAAACCGGTCTCCAAAAAAGTTTTAGAAAGAGAAAACAGAAGAACAATTCTAAGCCCACGGCGGGGGGTGGGGGGGCACCATAGAGGTGGCTTCAGGCTGGCTGGGTCCTCTCAGGGACCTGGTGGACGGATCGTGGCGCCGAGGGCCCATGGCAAGGCGTCCGGGAGCTTGTTCTCTGTAACAGCACAGAGGGAGAGGACGGCCACACCACTGCCACCCAGGGCTTCCCGGACTTCCCAGGCGCCTGCAGCTGAAGGGGTTCTCCGGGTCAGACCCGCCCCCGGCCTGCGAGTCCTGGTTCTCTCTGTGCTCCCCAGTCTGCAGAAACTAGAGCCGTGTCAGGACCCCGAGAAAGGCCAGGGTGCTGCCTGCTCAGCACCAGCTCAGGGGTTGCGGAGCCCACGGAAAGCAGGTGACGGGACAATAATCCAGAGCGGGCTGCGGGCTGTGGAGAGTGTCTGCTTCCGTGTCACGAGTCTTCCTTGGGGTATCCATACTTTACACTCAGAGGCTGAGGCAGGAGGATCGCTGTGAGTTTAAGGCCGGCCTGCGCTGTACAGCAGGCCCCGTCTCAGAAACCTCCGTAATAAAAAGGGCCACTGCCGCAGCAGACAGTGGGGATTCTACGGCTGCCCCATGGAGATCTGACCTGCACCTGGCCACTTAGACACAGCGGAGCTGAGCCACTTACCCCTCTGTGCCTGTTTCCTCACCTGTGAAGGGGAGAGGGGACATGAAGCTCTCAGGACCCAGTTGCTGGCTGACCCTGAGTGGTGGCCAGGCTGCCCCACCGCTGTCCCTGCCTCAGATGAGCTCAGAGCCCTGCCCCTGCCCACTATACTGCTCCCACGGCCACCAGCAGCCGCTGCCGGACAGCCAAGCCCTGGTGAGGACAAGGATGGCACTGCCCCGCCCTGAGCTC
This sequence comes from Hydrochoerus hydrochaeris, assembly GCA_004027455.1. Lineage (NCBI taxonomy): Eukaryota > Metazoa > Chordata > Mammalia > Rodentia > Hydrochaeridae > Hydrochoerus > Hydrochoerus hydrochaeris. Next base: position 5,776 of record PVLA01005659.1, read on the forward strand.
CTGAGATGGGCATCCAGAGGGACAGTCAGCTACAGCAGCCAGCTAGGGCCACGGGGCCTGTGACAGGCCCATCCTGAGAGGCCCTGCTCCTGAGAGGGGTCTGTCCCTTCCCCTGGCACTTGGGAGGCTGAGGCAGGAAGATCACTGCAAATGTGAGCCCAAATCCAAAACCCCAAGAACTCACAACACACATCTGCTGCTGCCTTTGTGTCCTCCGGCTCTTATCTCTTGCAGTCACCATTTGCCCTGGGGACCCTGGACAGAGACCTGTCCCTCCATTCAACACCTGACTCTGCCCTGGGTTCCAGACCCGACCCCATCCCAGCCGCAGCTTCCCCTGCAAGGCAGACGAGACACCCGGAGCCCGGCCTGGGGCAGCCTGCACCCCTCCCCGACCTCCGCGGCCGCCAGCCAAGCCCCCACTCCAGGGCTCTCAGTCAGGCTGGGTTCACGCCTGAGCAAAGTCGGTCCGTCCAGCAGAGTAAAATGCTCCCGATGGCACCGCTGGGAAGACAGGAAGCAGCGCCATGGTGGGGAAAGGCATCTTCCCCACCGATGGCACCGCTGGGAAGACAGAAAGCAGCGCCGTGGTGGGGAAAGGCATCTTCCCCACCTTCCAGAGGCTTAGCAGGTCCCTAAACCTGGTTGAGCAGGCGGGTGGCGCTCAGGAGGCTGAGGCAGGAGGGTCCTGAGTGAAGAGGGGACTGGACCCTGAGTTCGAACCCCAGCACCACAGGGGGAAAAAGCAGACAGCAGTGCGCCCATGGCCGGGGGAGCTGGAGGGAGGAACAGCGCACAGCCCAAAGCGACTCCCACTGCTGGCAGGGGCGGTGGGGGGGGGGGCGGCTTCACCCCACTGCAGCTTTTCAGCTTCCTTAGGTTTTCACATATTTGCATGCACTGCTGGGATGCAAATTAGTGTTATTCTTAGGCAAAATGCTTAGTATCAAAAAGCAACCGAAAGACAAATAGCATCATTTTATCTTCCCTCACAAGGAACCTTTATTTTTTTTTTTAAATTTTGGAATCACTTTCTTGTTTTTTGCTTTGTTTCCGTTTTTCGAGACAGGTTCTGGCTGTGTAGCTCAGGCTGGCCTTGAATGCAGCCCAGGCTGGACAGGCAGGCATGTGCCATCATGCCCAGCCTGGAACCCCCCTCCTAATCACCTCACTCACCCAGCGACTGAGAAAAATTCCTGATCTGGAACCAGTGGCAGAGCAGAGGTAGCTACAGGAGCGACTGATCTCCGTCCCCCAGCCCAGCCCGGCTGCACCCAGGGAAGACGATCGTAAGAGCTGTAAAGATAACAGGACAGGCCTGGGCAAGCATCTGCTCTGAGCACCTGGGTTTTTCCTGAGACAGGTTTCCCCGCAGCCAGCCAGAACTGACCTTGAGCTGCAGACTCTCAGGCCTCAGCCTCCCCAAGCTCAGGGGTCAATGCCTGAGCCAGGCCCTGGTAAACCCTAAGCTTTTTATCGCTAAGCTCCAGCCTAGGGTTGGCAGGGCCAAGTGGGTGCAAGCCCACCCTTCTGCCACATTTCCTGGGCTGGTCAGTCCCCTTGGAAGCCACTGTCTCACTCTGTTCCTTAACCTGAATTCCTAGAGCCAGGTGTGGGGGTGCACACTGGTCAGCCCAGCCCTTGGGAGGCTGAGACAGGAGGGTCTTGAGGTGTTCGAGGCCACCCTGGGCTACCCAGCAAGATCCCAGTCTCAAAAGAAAAGAAACCTTGGAAGCCACAGCAAAGAGGGCCCGGTAGAGTACCGAGGAAGGGGACCGGGCTCCTCCCGGTGCTGTCTCCCAGCTGCTGGTAGAGCTCGGGGTGGGCCTCGGCCTCACAGCAAGCCGGAGAGCAGCGTCTGAGGCTGCGCCCACAGCGGGCCGGGCAGGCTGAGCAAGGCACATGGTGGCGATAACACAGAAAGGGCTGGGACGGAGCTCAGCCTTCCCGGGTTTGGCTCTGACTTGGCACCTGGAAGCCGCACGTGAGCACGTGTGAGCCAGGACTCCAGTCTGGAGAGGTCTCGGGACTGGCCATAGGGCGCTGATGACTGGACAGCAGGAGGCGACAAGAATCAGGGCCAGCCCATCGGCGCACCCGGGTCACCAGCTGCTTAGGAGGCTGAGACCGGGATCGAGAGGTCCAGGCCAGCGAAACCCAACTACAAAAGATCAAAAAGAACCCTGATTCCCAGGGGCTCAGAGAGGGAGGAAGAGGTGAGTTGGGATGTTCAGGGCCCTGAAACTGCTGGGTGGCAGCAGTTACAGAAACCCGGGCTGCAGCTAATAACCCGGTGTCCAGGTGGGCTCCCCGGTGGGGACTGGAGCAGTGCATTCCAGACACTGTCAACAGTGGAGCCAGAGAGGGCGGTGCACACCTGGGGGGCTGCGTCTATAAATTTAAAACCCCTTGGGGGGATCAAACCCAGGGCCCCGCCATTAGCCTCAGGCTACTAATTTCTTCTTTATTTGTTTTTTTGAGACAGAGTCTTGCTATGTAGCCCAGACTGGCCTCGAACTTGCTGAAATCCTCCTGCCTCAGCCTCCTGAGAGCTGGGATCATGACCCGCCTCCAGTCTATTAACTTTAAAAACTTACTTAACTGCGCTTTACAGCCAGGTATGGTGGTGCACGGTTAGAGTCCCACCATCTTGGGAGGCTGAAGCAGGAGGATCACAAGTTCAAGTTCAGCCTGGGCAAGTTAGCAACTTCAGGGAGGCACTGCCTCAAAAAGATCAAAAATAAATTTAACAGGGCCGGGGTTTGGCTGTGTGTGATGAAAGCCCTGGGTTCAATCCTCAGCGCTAGAAAGAAAAATATTAGCAAAGAAGAGACACTTTCCGGTGAACGGCGGCAGACGATCCAGCTCTGAACTGAATGGCAGAAATCTCACCCTCCCTGCACCCGGGGCAGCAAGAATCCCCTCCCTCCTCCGCAGGCAGCGTAAGTGTCAAGCTTCTGCAGATAAGGGAGAGCCAGAGCCGAGCCCCAGGCTTCCCCATTACCCACTTTAAATCTTATCTCTGCTGTTAAGATCTCTAACTACAAGCAAGTGTCTTTTCAAATTTGTTACACAATTACAAGAGAATTGAGAGCTTTACTTAGGTCACATGTAACAAGGGAGAGCAATCTCCTTCAGAGTTATCTGAGGTAAATCAGTACTTTACTAGAGTTATCCAGGAAGACAAAAACAACAACAACAACAACAAAACTAACTCTACAACTTAATGCAAGCAAATTCCAGCACTTGGGAGGAGGCTGAAGCAGGAGGGACACCAATAGTTCAAGGCCAACCTGGGCTACGCAGGAGCCCTGCCTCAAAGCCACAGAAATAACCCCGCGGCATAAACAGACGGTGAAGGGCGGTGAAGGGCTCACAGATCCGAGCAGGGGAACCAGCCTGACAGATACAGCGGAGCCCTGAGCCTTTCTTTAGTGGGTCAAGGCCCTTCCTGGTTTAATAGTCAGGTACATAAACGCTGGAAAAGCAAACAAAACAAAAAGGAATCTTCCAAGCGGTCTTCTTTATTTACTACTGGCTCCCCGGACCGGTTATCTTTATTTGAAACACAAAAATTCCTGAGCCCTGTGGACACAATTTTGATCTCACAAATAACCCGGGAATTTTTTCCCTCTTTTTTCCTTTTGGTCTTTCTTGAGGCAGGATCTCACTGTATAGTTCAGGCTGACCTTGAACTCATGGAGCCCAGGTCGGCCTCAAACTCACTGCAATCCTCCTGCCTTAGCCTCCCGAGGGAGGACAGGCATGTGCCACTGCACCCAGCTTGTTTATTTATTTATTTATTTATTTATTTATTTATTTAATGTTTGGTACTGGGGATCAAACGCTTGACCTTGCACTTGCCAGGCAGGCGCTTAAGCCACTAAGCTAAATCCCCAGCCCCTGTTTATTTTTAACAATAATAAGCCTACTGCATGTGAAGAGTAGTTACTATTTTCCAAAGTAAACAAAACCCAAGTGGAAACAGCGGCTCTGCTGAAAGCCTTGGGAATCTAACGTCTGGCGCAGCAGAAAACGGCCGAATTCTTGCAACTGCCTCTGCTCAGTCTGCTGCAACACCCGGTCCTGGCTGAGGCCTGGAGGAGAATTTAGCTTCACACGAACACACCAGTTGGGAAAGGGAAAGACCTTTAGAGTCTGTTCAAAGAATTCTGGATACTTTATTTATAACACCACACCCAAACCCCACACCCAGCTGCAACTCGGGACCTGAACCCAGGCTTTGCTGACACTCACAGAGATCCTCCCGCCTCAGCCTCCAGAGTGCTGGGATGACAGGCACATGCCACAGTGCCTGGCCAGAAGAGCTTTCTCCACGGGTATCACAAAGCTGCCAGCACGGGGCAGCAGGGGAGGAGTTGCCCCATGAGCTCTTCTACAATGGGTCACAACCCAGTCCTGTTTGGGAGTGAGAGCGCGCGTGTGTTCACACACGTGTGCAAGCGTGCACGTGCCCATGCACGCTGCGCCAGTACCAAGGCCTTGCACCTGCTCAGCCCGACCTCCTGACCCCCCGAGCCTCCAGCCTCTAGACACTTGTGATCCAAGCATCTCATGGATTTCTCCAGAAAAGGCTTTTTTCTTTTTTGCATTTTTTTTTTTAATGAATCAGCTATATGACTTGGGGACAGTTTTAAGTTTATAGCAGAGCTGAGCTGAGAGCTCTCATGCACCCCTGAGGCCCCCCCACCTCCCGCACTGGCACAGGGCACAGGACAGGTGTGCGTGTGACAAGCAGGGACCCCTGCGCTCGGGGGCCTGAGCATCTGTGAGCAGGAATCACCCGGTGGCCCCCAGGGTTCCCTGAGATCTGTTCCCTCTGGACAGAGAGAGATTCCTGCGCAGGTGAGGTGGAGGCTGAGGCAGGAGGATCGCCACATGCAAGCCCAGCCTGGGTAACCTTACACCTCTGTGAGACCCAATTTGAAGACAAGGGTGAGGACGCAGCTCAGTGCTGGGGACGTGGGTTCAATCCCAGCAGTTTAAAAACAAAAGGAGCAAACCCACGCCATGGCGGGGCTCCCGTGGCTGCGCTGCGCAGCTGTCTGTGGGGGCTGGGGGCTCAGTGACCGTGCCCCCTGAGTGCAAGACCTGACCGGGCTCGGGGGCTCCAGCCGCATACCCAGCGGGCGCCGGGCCTGTCCCTGTTCCTTTCAGAAATGGCTTCGCCGGCAGCCCCGCCCCACTTTCACTTTCTCTTTCTCCATCTGCCGGCTTCCTTCCGCCCACACCGCAGGAGATGAGGCTCCCACTCCTCCTGTCCCCACCAGGAGAGCGCTGGGGGGCCCAGACCCCAGTGGCGCTGTGACGCTGGTGTTCAAAGCAGTCACAAGGGGCTGGGGACAGACAGGGCAAGAAAGCTCTGCACGTGGCCAGTCCCCCAGGGCATACCCTGACTCAGGCTGGCAGTCAGGAAGGACAGCCTTCCGCTGCCGCTGGTGATGCCCTCAGCCAGCTCTGCGCTGCCCACCAGGGCATGCCTCCCAGCTCCTCGGGAGGCAGAGGCAGGAGGGTCCCCAGCTGGCCCAGAGATGGCGGTAAGACCCAGCTCGTCTTCCTGACCTGACCCAGCTTCCTCCAGGTGCCTCCCTGACAAACCCTGGACCCATCACTCTTTCAGGGTGACCTGCAAGGCCTGTGTCACCAGAAACTCCAAGGTGCTGTCCCCCAGGCAGTGATCGGTGTTTAACATGCCGAGCAGGGCCTAGTGGGGCACACCTGTGACCCTGGCCCTCTGGGAGGCTGAGGCAGGAGGGTGCCAACTTCAGGCCCAGCCAGAGCAGCTTAGCAAGACCCTGTCTCAGTAAAGGGCTGGGGCTGGGGTTCAGCACAAAGGCCCTGAGTTCAAGTTCCAGTGACCCAGTGACGGGAGTGGGGAGCAAAACCAGAAACCTCCTCACATGCTGCATGTCACTCAGAGAACACAGGTTTTGCCAGAGGCTGGGAGCGAGAGCGATAGCTTTGTGGGTGGAGGGACAAGGCCCAGCGGCCCCGCCTTTCCAGGGTGGCCTCCATGGGAACCCCCAGCCCAGGTCACGCTCTTCCTCTGGGTCACCCCCAGCCGCTGTGTAAGCGCACAAACAGTGGCGGTGACAGCACTCCTTAGTGCCTGACTCCAGGCCTCGGGCTTCACTGCAGCCTGGGTCGAGGCCTCTGCACCATGCAGCGGACCCACAGAACCCAAGCAGCAACCCAAAGTCCGGTGCTGGGCTGGATCAGAGCCGCACAGCCCCCACCTCCAAGCTCTCAGAGCCAGAGCCCAGTGCGTGTCACGAGGCCACAGGGCAAGTCACCTGCGGGCAGAAAGTCCTTCCCAGCAAGCAAACAAAGGCCAGGTGAGCGCTGCAATGATAATCACAAGACTGATCGATCGGAGACTCTTACACTCCATGCGTGAACAGTGATGACAGAAGCAGCTCGGCAGCCTCTCCTGCCCTGTGGTCCTAGGCCAAAAGCTTCCACCTGCAGCACTCAGAAGGCTGCTGGCTGCTCCTTCAACCCTGAATGGAACTGTTGACTGCTCCACCATTGAAGAACTCCTATGCATCCTACAGAGCCCTGCCCAGGTGCTACCTGAATAAGCCCTCTGTAATAAAGCCCTGGTCTCACCCCTGAAGAGAATGGATCTCTTTTCTTGGGCATTTATAAGAACTTAGGTCTGCAGAGCGCTGCGTAAGCACCAGCAGACAGCCAAGCACTTCACGTGCCGTTTCTTCTGAATCTTCAGCAGCACCTATGGAGCAGCGCTCTCATCATCCTCTCCTTCGCCAGACAAGAAACTGAGGCTCAGATTCTGCGCAGGAAGCAGCAGGCCCACCACCCGGCCTCTCCCTGCCCGAGCCCCACACCAGTCCCCTGGAAGCAGTTTGTTCTCCTCAGACCAGCCCCGCACAACCAGCTTCCCGTGTCCCTCTGCTGACTGAGTGAAGGGCCGTGGGAGCCTGCGCCTGTCGCTCCAGCTCTCAGGAGGCTGAGGCAGGAGGATCGCTGCCAGTCTGAGGCCAGCCTGAGACACACAGTGACTCTGAGGCCGGCCTGAGGTCCATGCAAGACCCTGTCTCAAAATACCAAAAGAGCAGTGAGACTGCTGACGGAAGCGGGGAGAGCCGAGCAGTGTAGGAATCCCTCCTCCCACAGGTTCCCGGGAGTGTTAAACAATTCACCAGCAAATCCCACCCTGACTCTGCAGGACACGGCAAGGGGCCCAGCGAGGCCAGCGCGGTCCAGCCAGCCAGGCTGCGGGGCTCTGGGACCAGGACAGCCCCAGGCGCTGCAGCTGACCGCACCAATTGCCCGTCGCCGCACCCGCGCCAACCCTCCAGGCATGAAAAACACCCTCAGCCCTGTGGGGCGTCTTCCCTAAAATAAAGCCCCCAAAGTCACCACTGAAATAGTTTTCAATATGAAAGACAAAAATTAAAGTGATGGGGCAAAAATAAAAACAAGCAAACAAACAAGAACTGGGTGGCAATGTGTATCCAGTCAACAACCCTCAGAAGCAAACTTGCATGTAGGTTCCCTGTGCTTTTCACCCCAAGCACCCAGGGCGGCACCGATGGATTCCACTCGTGCCCGGCACAGACTCACCCAAACCCAGGATGGAGTCCTCGAGTGTCAGGGTCCTGGCAACCCCCATCCTTATCAGGAAGGCCTTCATGAGCAGCAATTCCTTGCCCCTACTGAACCCCTAAACTACCAGCATTTGGGGTCACATCCCCATATCTTCTTGCCTCTCATTCTTTTATTTTGGTGACACAGGGACTCAAACTCAGGGATCCTCCTGCCTCAGCCTCCCAGAGTGCTGGGATCAAAGGTGTGCTCCACTGGCCGTTTGGGACAGCTCAGCCGACCACCACAGCAGGGAGGCACCTGTCCTTGGTGCTCTTCGGATCAGCATTTACCTGCCACACAACACAGCCAGCCCCAGGTGGCCTTGGCCTGTCACCTTAGATGGCTACAGTGCCCATTACCGGGCGTGGTGGTACTCACCTGCGACCCCAGAGCTCAGGAGGCTGAGGCAGGAGGAGCACCATGAATTCAAGCCCAGCCTGGGCCTACAAAAGGAGCTTTTTTTGGGGAGGGGGTGTTGGTACTGGGAATCGAATTCAGGACCCTGCACTTGCCAGACAGGCACTGTGCCGCTAAGCTATATCCCCGGTCCTGCATAAAAAGCTCAAGGCCTGCCTGGACCACACAGACTGTCTCAGAGAACAGTGAGGAGAACGTTTATCAGGCGCCCTCGCAGACACAACGCCGTGACGGAGATGCTTCTGAGCAGGCTTTGCCAAACCAGGAGAGTCATGCCCTGCCACTTCCCCCGGCAGCGCTCGCTCGGGAACCATGAGCTGCAGAAGTGCTGGGCTTGGTCCTCCAGACCTGCCCCCTCCCACCCCCTCGAAGCACAGGTCAGGTCCCACGAGAGGCTGGAAGGAGACCGTGCAAGGTGACCGCTGAGAAGCCACGGACAGTTGGGTTTAAAGGACATTTGGGTCGCGGTTCCCTGGCACTCACATCTCCACTAGCAAGCAGCTGAACCGTGCTGGGAATTCTGCTGACCGTAAAACCAGCTACTTCCCAAGCTGGGGCAGAAAATGACCCAAATCAGCCTGTTTCTGCTTCTTTCTACCCATTCACCTTGGAGTCCCTCAGCTCCTGCGAGACCAACAGGGACGGCACCAGCCCTGACCAAGACCCTGCACCATCTCCAGTGAAGGTGCCGAGAACTTGCAAAACATAGGGGCTCAAGTTTCCCGTGTGGCATTCTCTGGCCTCCCTTTCCTTGTCTCCAATCAAGGGACAGCATTCCAGTCACGGGGCCCTGCCCCACACACCTGCTGGGCCACTTCCAAGTGGCTCTTCTTCCCAAACAAGCGAGACAGCAAAGATCCAGGAATCTGAGCCAGGCGTGACAGGGCAAACCTGTAATCTCAGCCACCCATGAGGAGGGCTGCAGGTGTGAGGCCAGCCTGGGCAATTTAGCAAGACTGCCTCAAAATCAAAAACATAAAACACCGCTGGGCCTGGTGGTACATGCCTGTGATCCCAGCACCAGGGAAGCTGAGGCAGGAGGATGCCCACAAACCTGAAATTAGCCTGGGCTACAGTGAGTTCAAGGCCAGCCTGCACTGTATAATGCGACCTTGTCTCAAAAAAAGCCCCAAACATACATATATATATGAATTTCTTTTAAGGGCTGGGGATGCAGCTCAGTGGTAAAATACTTTCCTAGCATGAATGTGCTCAGGTCCTTTGCCACAGGTACGCTAACAAACAGCCCAAGATCAACACTCCACAGTTTTTGGTTTTTAAATTCCAGATTTCACCATGCATTTTGCTCAAGGTCGTGTTTGATCCCTGGTACGAAAAAATATATAAATACATAAATAAATTCCAGATTTCTCCCCCTACCACAGCCGCCGTGCAAATGTCTGAGGAGAAACTCTCCCAGTCTGGCGTCTGGCGCTTGTAGTAAAGAAACAAGTGTGTCGATTCCAGGAACACACGCACACTTCGCACGGCGCGGAATCTGGCTGAAACCAGTCATAACACAGCCTCGCTGCCACATAAGCGACGGGAATGATTCACCGCTGCTGATTTATTCCGAAGAAACCCCCGAGCGCACAGCCAGCCCAAACCTCACCACGGACGCCAGGTAGGAGAAGCCCTCGCTTCCTCCCGGCCGCCAGCAGGTGCACCCCGCGATGCTCTCGCTGGTTAACGGGAAGCAGAGCCGAACCCCCTGGGGAGCCCCGGCGTCTCCACACTCAGCGCCGGCCGGATCCGGGGAAGAACCAGCGTGCGCAGGCGGCTCCCGGCCTGCTCGCTTCCCGGGCAGCCGCAGCCGGCAGCGCAGGTACGAGGCGCCCCGGAGCTCGGCCAAGGCCGGCCCGTCTTTGTCCCCCTCCGGTCCGCGTTTGCCCAAGACCTTGGCTGCGCGACAGGAAACCCCGGGCCTGATTGGCCAGCGCTGCCCATGCAGTGAGTGAGGCAACCTCGCCGCGGCGGGCGACCGCAAGGCTGGCCGGCGCCTCCCGGCCACTTCCCCAGGTGCTTCTGCGGGGGCGACGCCGAGAAGGGAAGGCGGGCGCCGCGCCCCGAGCACAGCTCGGGCGCACTTCAGTATTTTATTTGTTTGCCAGGGTGGGTGCGCGCGGGCTTCACCCAGGGGTAGGCGGGAGGGGGCTTAGAAAGAGACCAGGTCTCACGGTTTCCCGGCAGAAACCCGATTCTCGGGGAGTGGCCCGGGGCGACACCTATCCCACCCCGGGGGGCAGCGGCCCGGCCCGGCCAGGAAGTGGCCCGGCCGGGCCGCCGAGGCAGGAGGGCCTCTGCCGCCACCCCACCCCCGCGCGCACCGGGCCGGCGGCTGACAGGCGGCCCCGTCCCTCGGGAGCTCCGGGCGTCCCCGCGCCGTCGCCCTCCGTGTCGCCCGCGTGCCCCCACCCCGGTCGCTGCGACCGCGGGCCCGGCCCGGCCCTCGCCCGCCCCGCGGCCCCACCCAGCCTCACCTGCTTCCCGGCCGAGGCCCCACGGGCCGGGCTGTGCGGCACCGGGCGGGCTGGGGCTCCTCGGGCCCGGGCCTGTCTGGGCCGAGCGGGGACGCGGCACCGAGCGGGGTGTCGTCGGGATTCGGCCGGGACGCTCTCTCTCGGCGGCGGCAACGTCGAACCCTAGGCTCCCCCTCCCGGGACGCACCGCCTCAGCTCCGGAAACCGCTGAATTACAGCCCCTCCAGCCAATCCCCGCCCTGCCCCGGCCCGGCCCAGACACGCCTTCATGCATAATTCATGAGACGGGCAGCCCGCTTGGCCATTTGGACGCCCCGGTGGGGGCCAAAACCCCACCTACTGACCAATAAGAGGAGCCGTCAGCGGAGGGGGCGGAGTCGGGAGCCCGCCGGGAACGCCCCCGTGCTGGCTGTTCCGAGGGCACGCTGCTCCTCCTTCCGCGGCGGCCCGGGAGGAGCCGCGGCCCCCGGGCACAGGCTCGCGGCGGGAGGGCGCGCGGAGGCGGGAACGGCCTGCTGAAAACTCAGCTGAGTTCCTGGCAGCGCGTGACGTCAGGGCGCTTTAAATGCCCGCTCGGCCCAGCCGCCCGCGCCGCCTCGGCCCGGGCACCACGTGGGCGCGGACTGCAGCGCTGCCCTGGCGGGTCGCGCCCCGCCCCGCCCCTAGAGGACCCGGCGACGCCGCCCGCTGGGAACCCGGGCCCGCTGTGCCGGGACGCGTGCGCCCCGAAACGTGACGCGGGCGCGGAGTAATTACCGGAGTGCGTGGGGGGCCGGGCAGCGGGGCAGCGACACTCGGGACACCCGTGTCACCCGTAACACCCATGTCAGATGGCGCGCGGGGGGACCGTTGGCTCCTTTGCACGTCGTCTCGGCGGTGTCTGAGTTTCACTGCGCCCCGCGCGCGCCTCCTGCTATGGGGACCGAGTCTGAGGCCTGGGCGCTGAGCGACACCCCTGCCCTTCTCTCCGCTAACGTGCCCAGGCTGGGCTTCAACACCACCCTCCTGCCTCAGCCTCCCAGAGTTCCGGGGTCACGGCCCCGCTAGAGGAAAAGGGCTCCTGACTGAACGCAACGTACAGATCATCCCGGCCAGTGTTTTCAATGAAACGAATGCATGTCTTTGGTTTAAGGAAAAAAACCAACAGTGCACAAAGGTTGACGGTTGAAAACGGAGACCCTCCCTCCTTCAGTCCTTCCTGGAAATCAATGTTCTTATTAATTCCTGGTGAGAAAGTCAATGACCGCGCCGGGCGTGGGGCTTCAGGACTGTGATCCCAGCACTCTGGAGGCTGAGGCTGGAGGATCACAGCGAGTTCGAGGTCAGCCGGAACTATATAGGAGACCCTGTGCGACTCAGCCTTTGCTGGGTTAGAGTTGCATAGTTCCGGGTCCCTCCCCCTCCGACTCAGAATCCAATCCAAGACCTTCACACTGAGCTACACCTCTCCCCCTTTTTATTTTGAGACAAGGTCTAAATTGTGAATTTGCGATCCTGCTGCCTCAGCCTCTGGAAGAGCCGGGTCTGCGGCTTGTGCCCCCACACCAGCCCTGCTGTTTATCTTCATGGCAGGACAGACCTCGTCCGCCTGGCTGAGCTCCCTTTGGCTGTGGACTCCCGTACAATGCGGGCCCCTGATACCTGTCTCTGATAGGGGTTCAGTGGCTTCTATTGGCAAAGTACTTATGGCTTCTTCCCACGCCAGCCCTGCAGGGCAGAGCGGAGAGTCCTTGCCATCCACTGGGGGAAACCAAGGCCAAAACAGCAGTGGCAAGGTAGAGGGCTCTGGGCTGGGGTGGGGCTTCCTAGCACTCACAAGGCACTGATTCCATACACAGCACTGTAAGAGAAAAGTTACCACGGACCCTCGAGTTAGCCTGCCTCCCAGACAGACACCTGGGTTATGGCCTGGCCCTGGGGTTCACCTTTAGACCAAAGTCTTGCTTTACAACCCGAATGCCAGCCGCTGGGATAGCGGCTCGGTGCGTCAGCATCGGTCTGAGCCCAGAGGCCGGACTCCGAGCGTGTGATTTTGGCCAGTGCTTCATCAGCTCACTGGGATTGCTGCTACCAAAAGGCAGCTGAGGAAGGAAGGAAAGGGGAAGAAGGCAGTCATGGGACTAGGGATACAGCTCAGCGGCATGAGCACCTGCCTGACAAGTATGTGCAAGGTCCTGAGTTCGGTTCCTGGTACCAAAAAAGAAAAAGCAATGACGATCGGAAGGACCAGCGTTACACCACGGTGGCAGCATCTGAGAGCAGTTTGCAGTTCTGAAGAGGTCGGGAGAGTGCGAGGCAGCTGCAGGTGCTGGTGGGCTACAGCCTCTCCCTCGGAGAGCAAGGACAGAGAGCCGGTCCCTGACGTCCTTAGAGGAGGGGACCCTCCTTCCAACCATACCCCCTTCCGTCCATCCTCCCCTCCGACAAGCCAGAGAGAGAGGGTGGTGTGAAACTTGTTTCTGGTAAACTACATTTGATAGCTTTGTGGTGAACATACTAGGAAGATTACTGCTATTTCTGGTAAGTTGTGTGTGTTATACAGCCCTTCATGTTACTAGAAAAAGGGGGAGCTCTGGGAGGCTTGGAACCCACTATGGGCATTTCCATTATTTCTTGTGGGAAAAATAGCCTTGACTTACAACCAACCTGAGTTAGAGGCAGCCTGTAATCTGCCTCAGCCTCCCGAGTGATCCCAGCACTTGGGAGGCTGAGGCAGGAGGGTTGCTGTTGAGTTTGAGGACAGCCTGGGCTACACAGTGAGCCCCTGCCTCAAAAACAAAAAACACCGAGCCTCCAGCACACCCAGCTGCTGTCCCTGCCTTTGTCCTCTCGGTTTGGTCCCAAGATTCCACCAAGTCAACCTGAGCTTCGCTTCCATCCCGCCACACACGCCACACTGTGCCACCCGCCCTAACTCATCACCTCCCCAAACCCGACAGCCCTGCAGATGCAGGAGCCGCCTGCACCTGCGGCGTTCCCCTCCTCCTAGAATGCCTTCCCTTTCCTCCTTCCTTCCCTGCAAACTCCTGCTCAGCCTTCAAAGGCCGGTCCCACATGACCTCCCCTGGGCCTCCCCAGATCCATCAGACTAAGTTCACCTCTGCCCCTGCTGACTCCCTGGTCCAGGCCGGAGCTCGCCGCCGCCTCGTGCTGGGATGTGTCTGTGTATCAGCTGCCTCTGACAGTGTGAAGAAAGCATGTGTGGGCTGATTCCCACGTCCGGGGAACCATACCCAGTGTGTCGCACCATCAGTCAGTCATCATGGAACCGGGAGGTGGGAATTAGGGTTCTCACCCCACACAGGGGAAACCTCCAAGGCATCGGAGGAAAGGCCCGTCCGGGGGGGGTGGAACCAGACAAGCACAGCCTCCTGTCCTCTCAGCTCTGCCCACACAGAACCCTGGCACCTGCTCCTTGGCTCAGAGGGAAGCTACAGGGGGACCCCCGGTGGCCCCAGCTCACAGGCCTCACTCGCCCAGGGCCCTGGGCTTGGTCTACAGCTCCACAAAGGGAAACAAAAGCCCTTGAGTTAACAGAACGTGAATAAAGTTGTCTTAAGCTAGATTTAGCGCATGCTGTGTCCCAGCACCTGGTTGGTGGAATCAACCAACCAGGGTAGCTAAGCAAGACTTTAGACTTACAAAATTTGGGGTGTGGTGCTCCTTGGGGTTCATCCCCAGTGCTGTAAAAATAAAAGATTTTGGACACCCGGTGAGTGTGCAGATGGTTTATGAGAGTGCCCAGCTTGCTGACAGCCTGCCGTGGTCTGCACCCACACTTGGGGCGAAGAGAGAACACGTCACCTGCATGTTCACCAGCCTCCATGGGCCACCCCGGTGCAGGCTGAAGCAAGCAGACCTCGGCCCGTGCCCAGGTTACCAATTCACGAGCAAATAAACTGTGAGCCGGGAGAAAGCTCCGACTCCCTGCAGCTTCTCGGCGGAGCAGCTCAATCTGGACCACGGTTCCGGGGGCCCTGGCAGCTGCTCCAAGGCGGCAGGCAGGACACGGCGGCAGCTCGGGAGGCTTGGCAGTGAGCACACCCTGAGATGCCAGTGCTCTTGGAGGCTGAGGCGGGAGGATCACAAGTCAGGAACCTGCCTCACAAGTGAAGAGTAATCAAAGGGCTGGGGAAGATGGAGCTCAGTGCCAGAAAAAAATTTCAAAAGATGCATGGTAAAGAGATTTGGGGAAAGAGCTCAAGGATGTAACCAACGGGGGCAAAAAGCAACTTGTGCTGGGCACAATGCTACATCCCTGTGATCCCAGCACTTAGGAGGCTGAGGCAGGAGGCTCACTGAGGGTTTAAGGCCAGCCTGGGGCTTGTCTCAAAAAAAAAAAAAAAAAAAAAGGAAGGACAGAAGGAAGGAAAGATTGAGAGAGAGAGAAAAGAAGCAACTTGTAAAAAAAATCAACTTGTGTGGGTGAGAAGACCCGAGCCTCACAGCCTGCCGGGTGCAGGGCTGCCCGCTAGCAGGCAGGAAGCAGCCTGAACTCTGGCTGCTGCTGTCTCCACACAAACGCCCGCTCTTGTCCGAAGGGTGCTGCTCTCCTTTGGGTCTCACCGCATCGGCCACATCTGCCCTGCTGGTCCTCAAGAAGCCTCTCCGCCGGCCAGGCCCTGCTGTCCAAGGATCCTGCCCAGCCTTCCTGTGCAGGGCCTTTGCATGTGCTGACCTGGCTCCTCCTGCCGGGCCTCCTCCTGGCCTTCCTGTCTGTTCTGGGAAGCTTGGGGTAATCCCACATAGCCAACATTGCTCTCCTCTTAACCTGTTCATCTGGATTGCTATTTTTGTTGTCCTTTTTTTTTTTTTTTTTTGGTACCAGGGATCGAACTCATGACCTCACACTTGCCAGGCAAGTGCTTGTGTCCCTCAGCTAAAGCCCCAACTGTTTGTTTTTTAAACAAAGTCTCACTGTAGTAACCCAGGCTGGCCTCAGACTTACAGGGAGCCTCCTGCCTCAGCCTCCTAAATGCTGAGATGACAGATGTGTGCGACCACGCTGGGCCGCCTACCTGGCTTTGCTGTGGAATTGGGCACTGCCCGTTGCTCTCTCTTCTCCCCAAGACGCCCTCCGTGGAGCCACTGTGGCGTCGGCTCAGCCTGGAAAGCTGAGGAGTTTGGGTCCTGACTGACGAGGGACACGCTCCGGGGCCCAGGCACGCTCATGCGCAAACAGAGAACATGATTCTACCTTGCTTATCTTGCACAGACGGCCTCTGGCTGGAGACACCCTCACGCTTGGAGCAAGCGGACAAGAGCCAGACTAGGCAGGGCACAGCTCAGCACCCCACTGACCCCGCAGCTGACCTCAGGCTGGCTGCTTCACCTCCCTGAGCCTCAGTTTCCCTCCTAGGCACTGGGCATTGTGCAAGCCCCACCTCACTCCGCCCCTAGGGCCAGGCGGCTGCAGGTCCTGCTGCTGGATCTTACGCAAGGTGGGTGGAGAAGCCACTGGCACAGAGGAAGCCGAGTTGCTTCCAAATTCCCACACAGCATGAGCATGAGCGGCCACTGCTGGGGAAGCTGCGGTTCCAGGAACAGAGACGGGGGCTCGTCCCGCTGAGGCCACAGCACCTGCGTGTCACACGATGGAAAACGTTTGCCTGGTGTCTGTTCGCTCGGAGATCGCTGGCCCCGAATCCTTCCTGGCAGAGCGACAGTGACTGGCGCTGCAGACCTGGTCACCTGAGGGGATGCCCTGCAGAAGCCCTCATCCGCTCTGATAGCCCCCATGTCCCTGTCATCGTCCCCATTAAGAGGGTCTTCCTGCCTTCAGTTCTTTTTGGTACTAGGAACAGAACCCAGAGCCTTCTCACTGAGCTAGATCTTTTTTAAATTTTGTTTTTTAAATTTTGAGGTAGGGTGTCACTAAATCTCCCAGGCTAGATTCAAACTTGCAATCCTCCTGCCTCAGCCTCCTGGGTGCTGGGATTCCAGGCCCAGGCCCCTGGCCCAGAGAGCACCTGCTGTTGGGGTAGCTCCAGGGTCCCTTTCCTGGGACTTGCTCCTCCCACCAACCGTGGACCCTGTGCCTTGGGTGTCTGTGGCCTGTCCCCTGGCCACAGGTCACAAAACGCACAGTGAACACTAGTGTTGACTGGCTGAACCTGCTTCTCTCAGCCTGGAATCTTGATCTGGGTACTAGGCGCTCCCGAGGTGAGTCCCATTACTGCCACTGCTTCCGAGGGGCGGCTGTCAGCTCCTGGGGCAAAAGTCCCCAAAGGTCCCCGAATTCAAGTCCAAAGAACAACCTGGCAGCTGCGCAACATCCACTTCCTTCTTCACGTTGGCCAAAGTCCTCTCCTTTCAACGGTGACAGATGGTCTTGTGCACAAGCATGGTCTCGGAGGATCACATTTCCAAATAAATAAACCAGGCGTGGGGGTGCACACCTGTGATCCCAGCACTCAGGAGGCTGAGGCAGGAGGCTTGTGAGTTTAAGACCAGTCTGAGCTGTATAGTGGAAGCTAAAAAAAAAATCTCCAAATGATACTGTGTCAGGGCTGGGAATGTAGCTCAGTAGTGCAACACCTGCCTGGCAAGTGCAAGGTCCTGAGTTCAATTCCCGGTACCCACAAAAAACAAAAAAGAAAGAAAGAAAAACAAATGATACTGTACCTGCTAGGTGTTTGTGTGTATATAAGTTACTTTGTGAATTCACACTATGTCAGAAATCAGCTGGGGAAGGATTTAAGCAAGATATGATTTTTTTTCCTATCAGGTTTTTTTCTTTTTAATTTTGAGGCAGCATTTGCTATACAGTTCAGGCTGGGCTTGTGCTCACTATGTATGTATGTATGCAGCCCAGGCTGGCCTGCCTCGGCCTCCTGAGTGCTGGGATTACAGGTGTCCCCCTCCACTCGCAGCTGAAGTAATCAATGCAAGATCCTACCTTGGACCAGGCGTCGGTTTTTGAGACGTGGTTAAGCTCCAAACTCCGGGGACAGGAAAATCAAGTCAGCACCGCCTCCGCCCGCCTGCAGCCCCGCGCGCGGCCCTCGCCCCTGCGCCGCCGGGGAGGAGGCCGGTCCGCTGAGGCCGCCGCGCGCTGCGAGCCAGGCGCTCAGTTGGTGCAGGGGGTCCCCGCCCCCTCCCCCGCCCCGGCCCCGCCCGGCCTGGGGATTTGCTGGCGTCGTCGCTATTGGTGCCCAGGCCTGGCGCGGGCCAAGCTGAGCCTTCTCCCAGCTGCACCGCAGCTGCCCGCCGCTCAGTGCCCCTGGCCCCTGGAGGTGGGAGGTGGCCCTGCGAGTCCCCAAGCAAGCGCCTCTGAAAGCACCTGGCAGGAAACCCCCGTCTTCCCTGGGTGCCTGAGGGGCAGCTGTCGGGAAGAACCCAGCTACTGGCACACACCCGTGCCGGCGTGGACCGGGAAGGAGAGGGTAAGTCCTGGCCCTACAGCAGAGCCTGGGCGGGCGGAGCCGCCTCGCGCAGCTCTGGGGACTTTTCCCTTTACGGTAAATTCCCGGTGTTTTACTTTGTTTGTTTTTGCTGAAACCGGTTTGAAATGAGTTTATGACACTTGGAAGGGATAGAATCCTGTCATTCATCCATTTAGTGACTCATTTAGCAGGAGTGATTCATTATTTGCCACGCATGGGAAAGAAACCCTGAATCTCATCACTCAGAAGGCTGAGGCAGGAGGATCATGAGTTTGAGGCCAGCCTGAACTACGTATTGAGAGAAACAAAAAACCACAAGTGTTTATTTCCACAAAGATTTGTGGGACTTGTGAGAAGGGGATGATTAGAATGACTAAAACTCTGGGGAAGAAGTTGGTTGAAGAGGAGAGGTGCCAGGGCATGGTGGTGCACGTCTGTAACCGTAGCACTCTGAGAGGCTGAGGCAAGAGGATCTCAAATTCAAACCCAGCTCAGGCAGTTTAGAGACTTAGCAAGGTCCTTCTCAAAACAAAACAAAAAACAAAACAATTGGAGATGTAGCCCAAAGGCCTTGCGTTTAATTCACAGTGCCGGGGAGAGGGAAAGAAGTGGGGGAGCACATCCCCCCAAGCAAGGACCAGCAGGGGCAGAGCCCCCAGGCCTGAAAGCCCATGGTCCTACCCCGGCCTGCAGACTCCCAGAGGGGTGCAAGAACCAGGGCCAGGACGGGGCTCTTGGGGGCCTCGGGTACCACACCAAGGAGCCCAGTCCTTTGGTTAAGGGAAGCAGTTAATCTGCAGCGCTGGGTCTCTTTCAAAATGTTTTCAGGTGCTCCTTGATTTACACTAGGGCTGCAGACAGACAAACCCACTGAGAACTGAAAATGCAGGGACAGCCTGGTTCAGGGGTCCTTCAGATGGTGGACAATTTGGCAAAATTTTGTTTCTGTTTGTGAACTCTGCATCAGTTGACGAAGAAAATGACCATGGCAAGGGCTGGGGATTTAGCTCAGCAGCATAAGCTCCTGCCTGCCACGCGCAAGGTCGTGAGTTCGATCCCTGGAACAAAAAAGAAAAAAAAGAAAATGACCATGGCCATTGCTCCTGCATGAACATGGCCATCTTTTCCAGACTCATGGGACCAACTGAGTTTGTGGACTGAAGTACCATTGTATTTTAAGTTGAAACTCAGCTGAGCTTGGTAGTGAATGCCAGGAATCCTGCTATTCCTGAAGCTGAGGCATGAGGATCGTAAGTTTGAGGTCAGTATGAGCAACTTAGCAAAACCCCGTCTCAAAATTTTATCTACTTAAAAAAAATTTGTGAGGCAGGGTCTTGCTATCTAGCCCAGGCTGGCCTTGAACTTGCAATGATCCTCCTGCCTCAGCCTCCCAAATGCTAGGCTTCAAAATTTTAAAATAAGGCTGGGGGTGTAGTTCAATACAAAGGCCCTGAGTTCAGTCCCCAGTACCATTTTTAAAAAACACAAAGCATATGTCTGACACAGTGGACACTGTTGCTTAGCCTAGCCTACCTTAGGGTATTTGCATTAGCAAAGGAGGGGAAGGATTTTTTTTTTCTTTTTGAGACAGGGTCTCACTATGCAGTTCAAGCTGGACTTCAACTCACTTGGTAGCCCAGACTGGCCTCAAACTCACAGCAATCATCCTGTCTCAGCCTCTTGAGTGCTATGATTACAGGTGTGAGTCATCACGCACGGCTAAAAAAAAAATTTGTGCAAACGCACAACTGGTCCAAGACACCTGTTTTATTACATCTTAGGTGGTTCCTGACATCTGCTGTTACCCTGGTAACAGTGCAGCAGGGCATTATGGGAGTACTGGGCAGAGGTCTCCAAGCCCAGAGGAGCCCCAGTGCACAGTCCAGCTCCCACGGAGTGTGCCAACCTCGTCACAAAGCTCAGTGACCACTCAGGGACCATGTGGTGTGCTTCTGTGCGGGCATGAAGGGCACATGGGAGAGCAAACTTCACACCAGGTCCAAGGCTGCATGCGGCTGGAGGGTACAGGACCTGACCTTCCCGACCCTGTCCCCCTGGAGGGGACCCGGGGGCCAGAGGCTCAGGGATGGAGGCTGGGATGGCGGGCTTGGGGCCTGGGTTCCACCCCCAGCACGGGGAAAAGTGAATGCAGACTTAGATGGTGCAGTGTGGTGGTCCCGGAGGATGGGGACATCTTAGTCCAGGGCTCTCTTGGGGTGCAAATTCTCAGGCCAGGCACGGGTGTCCGCTCCTTTGGGTGTTGGAATGGGCCAGTGAGGTGGCACAAGGGCAGCAAAGTGGACATGACTCAGGACCGGTCTCTCCTGTCGGAGTGCAGGCAGGAGGCTGGAATGCCACCCCACAAGTGGCGAGGCTTGTCGGGGCCACCCATCCTCAGGTGGCTCCGGAGCACGTGGCTGGCATCCCTGCTTTGCACATACAGCAGCCCTTGGTACCTTCTTCCACCCAGCGCCAAGGTAGCCTTGGTCCCCCCTGCAGGCCCGGGATCCTGGGGGAGGCACTGGGGGGAAGCATCTGGAGAGTGAGCATCCCGTCTCCAGGTGTCAACAAAACCCGGGCAGACTCTGAGCCTGTGTCTGCCTTTGAGTCCCATGCTGCCCTGCCCAGCTGTGTGACCTCAGACAGGGTCTCTCCCTCTGGTTTTTTTTGAGGCAGGGGCTCAATGCATAGTCCTGGCTGGCCTGGAACTCTCAGTGACCCTCCTGCCTCACCCTCCGTAGCACTGAGAAGACAAGCATGTTCTATACCTGGTTTGCAACCCAGGCAGGTTTATAACCACGTGTGCCCCCATCCCCACCCCTGTGGCTCCCAGGTGGCCTCCTCCTGAGAAGACAAGGGACAGGGATCCTTTTAGAAAAGCAGGTTTATTGGTCAGGCTGTCACAGGCCCAGCAATAGGACGGCTGCTTGTGCCACAGCACTGGCCCCTTCAGCCCCCAAGCACCAGGGGACCCATGTCCCTGCCCTCCGCCTCGCAGGGCTCCACCCACTCGGGCGAGAAGGAAGCCAAGAAAGAAAAAGGGAAAAAACAAAACAGAAACAAAGCCAAGCTCTGTGTGTATAAAAGGTTCGTGTCCCCGCGCCCTCCCTCGTCCCAGCGGCTAGCGGTGACCCTAAAAAGCGCAAGGCAGGGAAGGGGCAGGAGAGGCCTGGGCATCCCGCCTTCTCACAGGCCTTTTTGGGCTGGGACAGAGGGGCTGAGTGGGTGATTTGTGGGGCACGGAAAGGCACCCCAATGGCAGGGATGCTCGTTCTCCATGCCTTGGCAGGGAAGGTGGGGGTCGGGGCCCTCAGAGCGCCCCCATCCCCAGCCCGGCTCCTGCACCTCCTCCCCACCGTCCCCTCCAGGTCCCGAGTGCTGGGCTGGGCTTCCCCGGCCGGCCCTCTCCCTCCTAGGCACCCATTTCTCTCACGACCTCCCCAGCTGTCCTGAGCTGTCCTCCCCGCTGTCCCCTGCCCTGTCCTTAGCCCCCTCACTTATGCCCTCCCCATCTCACCTCCCGCCCTTCCTCTCGCGCATGCGCAGTGTCCCCTGCCCCATGGCACAAGTCCCCACCGTCCGCGGCCTGCCAGGCCCCAGGGTCCCCAGAAGCCCTTAGCCCTAGGCTCAGGGACAGGAAAGAAGCCAGGGGCAGAAGCCCCGATGGGGACGGCCAGGGTGAGGCGCGTTCCCTTCCCAGTTCCACCACGACGCGCCCACACTGGGCGGCCTCTGTCTTCCTTTTCTCCCTCGTTCTTCGGAGCCGTGGGGAAGACTGAACCCAGGGCCTTCCCGGGACCGCGCTCCACGCCTGCTCCCCTCCTCCTGTATTCCGAGACAGGCCTAAGTCACTACGTAGCCCGGCTCGGCCATCCTCCCGCCTCAGCCTCCCGGGGGAGGTGATCGGAAAGCTCTCAGCAGGGCCGGGGCGGCAGAGAAAGACAGCGAGAGAAGGCGACAGAGCAAGCGGGCGGGGCGCGGCGGGCTGGCTCAGTCGCTGTCGCTCCTGTCCACCAGCACGGCGTCCGACTCCTCGGTGATCTCCAGCAGCGCGTGCACGTCGGGGCTGCTGGCGCGCAGCAGGTCGCCAGTGTCGCCGCGCTCGGGCTCGGGTTCGTCGTCGTCGGCGCCCACCCGCACCATCTCGGTGGCGCGGGGCGGCTCGGTCGCGCCCTCGCGGATCTTCTTGACGTGGAAGGTGAAGGGCGGCACCTTGTAGACCGCCGTCTTGGAGCGCGCGTACACCACGTGGTCGGGCGTGAAGGATTTGCGCAGCTTATCGCGAGAGGACCGCAGCTTCTCGCGGCGCTCGGCTGGTACCAGGCGCGCGCCCAGCGTGGTCACGCGCCGCTCCAGCGAGTGCCGCGTCTTCTCCAGGTTCTCGCGCGTGCGGACGCGCGTCTTCTCCAGGTTCTCCTTGGTGCGCAGGCGCGTGCGCTCCATCTTCTCGCGCGAGAAGGCCTTGCGCAGGTCGTCCACGCGCCGCATGCCGCTGCGCCGGATGCGCTCGGCGCGCGACTCTTCGATCACCTCCTCCACCTCCACCGCTTCATCCGACGACAGCTCGGGCGCTGCCGCGTCCTCCTCGTCCTCAGGCCGCGCGCCCTCGCCTGCGTCCTCGCCTTCGCGCTCAGGCAGCGCCTCCGCCTCCCTGAGCGACTTGCTCACGCTCAGCTTGGCTGGCAGCTTCACCTCATCCTGGGGGAGAGAGAACGGAGCGGGTGAGACGGGGGCGGAGGTCTTCAGAACCAGGCCGGCCAGCGCATTAGGGAGTGAGCCCAGGACCTTTGCACGGAGGTGCATCCCCAGTCATCATCATCAGTTGGCCAGGCTGGACTGGAACTTACAATCTTCTTACATTGGCCTCTCAGTCGTAGGCCACCACATCGTTGAATGCAGTCACTGGGTGGACAGCGCGCCGAGGGACGATGGCAGGCAGGAGCCCGGGCCTCAGTACCATTGCACTTGGGCCAAGTCCTTAACACCCTCCACCCATGGCTCTGGCGACTCCAACTTCGGCGGTGGAGGAGCGCCCCCTGGTGCCCAGATCGCACACTGCCCAAACCAGGCCAAAGGCAGGTGGCGTTGCAGCCTCCTCGGTCTGTGTTGGAGGGTCAAGACCTACTGGGCCAGCCTGGAGTCCCCCACGCAGGGTAGGAAAGGGGGTGCTGCCCAGACTAGACCCCCACCCTCTATCTCCGCGGTGGCCCCAGCCGGGACCTGGCTCCCCAAGGGGACATTAATGGAGGAAAAAGGGTGCCACCTGGACTCCTTCCCGCCCCATGGAAGGGCGCCCTGTCCTCTCCAGCTCCCAGGCTCGGGCCAGGGTGGTTCCCGATTGACCGTGATCCTGGGCTGCAGAGCCAGCTGCTACTTTGCCCCCTCCCTTGAGGATCCAGCATAATCTCGGCTCTACCCCAGAAGACGTTCAAGGATCCTGTCTCAGTGTCCACATTAGGCATCTCAGGCTCCCCCCCTTAAAAAAAAAAACAGGCTTCCAGAGCAGAGAGGGCGCCCAGAGACCTAATCAGAATGAGAGGAAATGAACAGGAAGCCTGCGTGGCCTTGTGAGGAGGCTGAGGCAGGAGATCACAAGTTCAAGCCCAGCCTGGGCAATGCAGAAGAGACAGTCGGGTTTCTAAGGGGCTTCTGAAGATTATTTCCTGGCATTGTAAGAGAAACCCTGTCTCCTGAGAAAATAGGACCACGTGAATTCATCTTGTGACAGGCGCGCGTGCACACACGTACACACCCCCACCCCCAGGCTACTCGGGATGTCTGCACACCTGCTGCACAAACCCTGACCCCACCCCATCGTCTTCCTCTTCCTCCCACTCACATCCCTCCAGGTTTCCTGGTTTACACTGGGAACTAGGAACACCTCCTCCTCCTGACTTCCTTCCCTCCCTGTCAACAGCATTAGCAAGGACAAAGAGAGTTCGATCCCCGGCACCAAAAAAAGAAAAAAAAACAAACAAACAAGGACAAAGAGGCACTGCCCTCCCAGCACTGGCTCTGCAGGGCACGCAGCCGTCTACTCATCTAGGACTACGCCTCCCAGCAGCCCCTGAGAGCGAGGCACAAGGCATGCTGGGACTTGTAGTCCCCACCTGCCGTGAATGGCTAGGGCTGTATAGTGTAGGCAATGGTTCGTCCCTCTGCCTCTTATTCCCCGAGGCTCCGCACGGCGTCGCCCTGTTGTGTGGGGGAGCAGGCCAGCTTCTCCGAGGTTTACCTGATGTCAGGGGTACCCTTCAGTGTCCTCTGATCACCCTCGCCTGCCTGCTACTAACACCATCAGTACTTAGGCATCATGTTTGGACCCCGGGATCTAAACTCTGCTCCTCTCCACCCATCGCCAGTCTCCCAACCTAAAAGCCAGCCAGGCCCTTGGCCGCACGGCGAGAACCGGGCTGGCCGCCCGGAGGGCGGGCGGGGGCAGCGGGGAACGCTCAGGAAGCCGTCCCGGCTGCTGGCACACAAAGCCACATTGTTCCCAGCACCCCCAGCCTCGCCTCGCGGGCCTGCAGGCCGGGCTGACTGGGTTTCCCGTCCTCCCGGCGCTGCAGGATGGGGTCCCTGGGGCGTGGCTTCCGCTGGGAGCAGCAGCTGGGCCTGGGCTCCTCCGCAAGTCCCCCACCGCCCCGTGAAGGGCTCCCCATCCCCTTCCCAGGCTGGTTCCCAGTGACTCACGGCTCTGGAGCGCGCTCGCCCCCGCCCCCCGCAGCCGTTGCTAAACAGCCGCGCCTCGCTCCGGGGCAGGCACAGGGACCCGCGCACCTTCGCATCCCCACTCCTGGCCTCCCTGGCACCGAGCCTGAAACCCGGAGTACGCGCAGGGTGGGGGACACCTAACGTTCTGTTTTCCCCCTTTTTTACTCAACAAAACCACCACGCCCAGCAGCCTGGGTTTTCAGTTACCTTTAATGACCAGGTCTGAACAGCAGTCACACAGCTCCCCACGGCCAGCCAAACGCACCCCGCGCCGCGCCCCAGCTCAGCCAGTCACCAAGGAGCGTCTCCCCCTCCCCTCAGCCTCTTCCACCCGAACTATGTAAGATTACAATTTATGGGAGGCTGAAGCAGGAGGGTCACAAGTTCCATCCTAGCTAGGGCAAGTTCAGTGACTTAGCAAGAACTTGTCCCAGAATAAAAAAATAAAAAAAGGGCTGAGGACAGAGCTCAGTGTAAAGGCCCAGGGTTCAGTGCCCAAGTACTACCAAATAATACTTAGAGCCAGGGATTTAGCTCAGCAGTTTAAGCACTTGCCTGGTTAAGTGCAAGGTTGTGAGTTCAATCCCTGGTACAAAAAAAATAATAATAATTTAACTAAGCACCTACTATGTACCTGGCCCTAGCCAGGCACTTCACACATCATGGACAAGGGTCACACTCCAGGCTGGGGCTTCTCTTGATCCCCAGCTGCTGCTGAGGAAGACAGTGGAAAGGTGGCATGGAGGCCCCAGAGCTGCTGGACACCGTGGGGCAGGGGAGCAAGGCATGGACCTGTCCCTTAGGTTGACAACTAGAGAAAACAAGGACATCAGAAGCAGCAGGTCCTTCCTCCTGCTCTACCTTCCTAGTTCCCCACAGGGGGGCACTGTGCCCAACAAGGGACACATGGACTGGAGGACAGGGAGGTATCACGTTGGTGTGTGGTGTTCCAAAGAGTGCTCTGAGAAGCTGAGGCAGGAGAGTCTCAAACTGCAGCTCTGCCTGGCCAGCTCAGCAGCTTGGCAAAACTGTCTCAAAAATAAAAGCAGGGGCCGCGGCTAAGCACCGTGGCCCTGGGTTCAATCTCACCACCTCCAAAGGAGCAGGAGAGCACAGTGGGAAGTCTTGTTCCGGGAGGCAATGAGGCTGGGCCAGTGCCAGCTCCAGGTCCTGTCTGGCCTCAGAGCTGGCAGTGGCTGGGGCTCCGCCCAGGGCAGGATCCGGCAAACACTTGGATCTCTGCAAAACAGTTTCCAAAGAAACTGGAAAAAACAAGGGTAAATGTTTTCCTTGGCTCCAGGGAGTGGGTGGACAGGCGTGCAGGACTGGGTCAGGGCCTCCCGAGGACCCCTCACCCTTCCAAGGAGCTGGCGGTGGGGAGTGGACTGGGAAAGGAACACAGGGTGCTCGATCCTGGGTGGGCTCGAGTCTGGGCCTAGGTGGCTACTTTTAAAACAGGACCAAGCTTAGGCTGGGAATTTAGCTCAGTGGCATAAGCGCCAGCCTGGCAAGCATGAGGTCGTGAGTTTGATCCTCGGTTCTAAAAAAATGAAAATAAAATAGCACCAAGGGCCTGGAAGCAGCCCTACAGGAACCTAGCATGCACAAGAACACAGCAAAGTGGACACCCCAAAACCAAGCACACACCCTAAACACCCCCAGCTTCTGTGGGTTCGGGGTAATAGGGCAGCGTCCTGGGCAGCTGCTCGTAGGCTGGGCGCTCGGGCTCTGGCTCAGTCGCAGGCAGGAGGTCAAAGGGCACAGTCTTGGGTGTGGCCGGGTCACAGGGAGCCTTGGGCTTCTGGGGCTAAGACAGGAAAAGGGGTTTTAGCGGGCTGGGGATGGGTGCGGGTGGTGGGCAGAAAGGGGTGGGTGGGGACAGGGAGGGACCACTGGATCAGGGTGGCAAGAAGCCGCATCCAGGGGGCCCGGGGGACAGAGGAAGCCAAGGATTATTAACGCGGCCTCTGAGCCACCCACCCTCAGGGACCTCGGGCACCACTCCCTCGGCTGCCACCACTGGGGACCAGGAGTCAGACAGTGGCCCTGAGGGGACAGAGGGCACACGCGTCTGTCGGTGGCTCCCAATGTCGCCTAGGCAGGGTGGGCACCGTGCCGCCCCGGATGAAGACGGGCTGGCAGGGGACAGGGACATCCTGGCTGCTTCCCTTTGGCCATGTCCCCATCTTCTGTCCCTCGGGCCCCACCCAGGGAATGGCACAGAGGACCAGGCTGTGTCTCTCTCTGGCAGGCGGTCCTGGGGCCTCCAACTTGCTCTGGTGGGGGCTGTGCACTGAGTGGCCGAGAGCCAGGAGTGGGGACAGAGGGACCAGCAGTGATCAGTAGGCCCTGTGCCGTCACTGGGCCTGAGCAGAGATTGGCTGCCCTGTGGGTACAGGCGGAGGCAGGCTTGGCAGGGAGCAGAACCAGCCTCCAAAACGGCCCTTTTACCCAGTGTGGTGATGCTTGCCTGTGATCCAGGCACTCAGGAGGCTGAGGCGGGAGGATTGCCGAGAGTTCCAGGCCAGCCTGGGCTACGTAACAGGCCCTGCCTCAAAAAACTAAACCAAACCAAACCAAAACAAACAAACAAACAAACAAAAAACCCCACAAGGTCCCTCTCCCAGGCCACACAGAATCCATGCCTGGGGACAGTCCTTATTCCCCATATGGCGCCCTCCCTCTGTCCCTGACATGTCAGGTTGAGCAGCAGATGGCCACAATTGGCCACTTTAGCCATACACGCACGCACAGGCACAGCAGCCTTTGTGCCAGAGAAGGAAGCAGGGCGGCCTGGGCTGGGCCACCTCTCCCCACCCCTACAGGGACCAGGAACCGAGGTGTGGCAGGGCAGGGGAGGCATCCCCAGCCCCGGCTCATCCCTGACCCCGACCCTCAGGGACCATCACTAAGCGGTGTCCCCTTTCTGGGCCCAGTGCCCTGGGCCGCACAGTGGAGGAGATGCGGCTGGCTTTGCTGGGGGTCTCTGCTCAGAGTCCAGGGGGCCAGCAGTGAAAGTCACACTGCTCAGCTCCAAGGCCAAGTCCCAGATGCAGCTCACAGGGAGAGGTGGCATCACTGCCTGCCCCTTGCTCCGCCCGCTCCACATGGCTGCCTCTCCTTTCCCACTCTGACCTTTACAACAGTGAGATTGCAATTAAAAAACAACAACAACAAAAAGCCAGTAGAGTGGCACTTGTAACCCAGCTCTCTGGGAGGCTGAGGCAGGAGGGTTCTATGCTCAACCCAGCCTGGGGGACAGACATAGCAACATAGCAAAGCCCTGTCTCACAAATGACAAAATAAAAAAAGGGCTGCATTCAACCCCTACTACTAAAGAAAAGAGCAGGGGACAGGCAGTCTTGGGAGCACCCCTAAAAATACCTTCCCCACAGTCGACTCAGTGACTAAGAACAATAAGGCACACATGGCTCTTTGAAGGGAGGACATGACAGGCAGCTTCTTCCCGGCTACTGGGTCTCGGGGCACCAGGGACCAGAGCCCCAGCCGGGAGGATCTGCAGACAAAGGCTTAAGAGAGCTCTGATTCACCAGCTGTGGTGGCTCATGCCTATCATCCCAGCACTTGGGAGGCTGAGGCAGGAGGATCTTTGCAAATTTGAGGCCAGCCTCAGGCTACAAAGCGAGCTCAAGGCCAGCCTGAACTGCATAGCAAGGCCCTGTCTCAAACACACACACACACACACACACACACACACACACACACACACACAAAAAGGGGGTGCCGATTCACCTAGCATCAGGGGATGAAAGTGTTAAAGGCTAGGCCAGGACCTGGAAAGAAGCCAGCGGGCTCTTCAGTGCCATGGCCACTTACTCTTCCCAGTGCTTCCTGTGCTCTTGCCAAGAGCCAGGGACAGGCCGATGGGCCTCAGCTGCTGGTCACCAACTCTGCCTCATCAAAGTTACTCCAGAAAGGTGACTGCCTGTGACCCCAGCACCCTGGTTGGCTGAGACAGGTGGGTGGCGGGTTCAAGCCCAGCCTGTGCAAGTCAGCTACTTAGCAAGACCCTGTCTCAGTCTAAAAAAGCGCCGGGGGTGTCACTCAGGGCGGAGGCCCTGGGTTCAATCCCAGTGCTGGAAAAACAAACATAAAACCCCAACTGTCCCAGAAAGCACTGATTTTTCCCTTTTTAGGTTCTAAAATAACTAAAGTAACTAAAAGCATCCCGCAGGTCCCCCGGGAGACCCAGCCGAGTGGCAGTCCCGGCTCCCTGGCGGTCCATGCCCCATTGGCCTCACACCCACTCCCAGGACTCAGAGGCTGGGGATGGGGATTCGCTTCCCACAGGGCTGCAGCCACCTGCTGGGACCCCTGGCACCACCGCTGGCCCTGGTCGTGGGTGCACCGGGGTTCCCTCTGCTCCCCAGGAAGAGCCGAGGGCGGCAGATGGCCCTGTCACCTCCTGTGTATCTGCAGTGGGGTGGAGTGTCCCTTCCCCACGTCCCTCCCTGGAGGCCCTGGTCCCTGTCTCTGTCCCCGCCTGGCCTGCCTGGCCTTTCCCGTAGCTCTGCGCCCGGCTTCCCTATTAGGTCCGCCGGCTCACAGTGACTCTGGCCTTGGTCCAGCCTTGGGCCCACAGCTGGGCAGACCTCAGGGCAGGGACACCCCACAGTGGCCCCAAAGTAGGCGAACCCCCTCTTCCTGGCCCGTCACTGCTTCTAGCACCGGTGCCAGTTACTTCTCGGGCCTTCCCTGGGCTGGGGGCCACTGAACCCACTCTCTGCCTGGAGCCCCGCTTAATCAAAGCCACCATGGGATGGACACTGCCCCCGGCCAGTTAGCTTTATTTCCTTATATGGAACTATTACCACTTTTTTTCTTAATTTTAAAAATTTTTACTTTTTTTCAAGACAGGGTCTCACTGTGTAGCGCAGGCTGGCCTTAAACTCCTGACGATCCTCCTGCCTCAGCCTCCTGAGTGCTGGGATGACAGACGTGCACTACCACATCTGTATCTCCCTGGCACAGGGACTTTACCTCCCGGCCTTTCCCTGGGAACTTTCCCAGGTCCCCCCAGTCTGAGGTCACTCATCCCTCAACTATGGGGGGAAGATAGGGCGGCCAGTCCACACCTGGGTCCCCAGCCCCCAAGCCAGGCAGGTCTGAAAAACACCTCCCGGCGCTGGTGGGCAGATGCAACATGGTAGTCCAGCCACCACCAAGCAGACACCAAGTGGGAAGAGCTCTGGGCAAACATTTTCCCCCAGGCAGTGCTGTACATGGGAGAAGCAAAACTTCACAAAAGCTAAGATGGGGGCAGTGGCACCAGCCTGTAATCCCAACTGTTGGGAAGACTGAAGCAGCAGGGTCACAAGTTCAAGTCCTTGAAAAAGGCCCTGCCTCAAAGTAAAGAGCTGGGGATGTAGCTCCCCAAGACCCTGGCTTCAATCCCCAGGGAGCCATGGGGACCAAATAAACGGCCTGTGGGCACAGGCCTGTAATCCTAGCACTCCGGAAGGCTGAAGCAGGGTTCCAAGTTCCAGCCCAGCCTGTGTGTGGAAACCTAGTATTCCTTCTCTTTCCATTCCCTTCCCCAGGGAGAGGAAAGGGACTAGGGCATAAAGGCGCTCAGCGGCCCAGGGATGGGGAGGCGCCCAGGGATGGGGAGGCGGGGTCGAGCAGAGGTTCCAGGCTGTCTTTCTGTTTAGGATGCAGAAACTGTACTTGTATTCCGCAGGAGGAACAGTGAGAAGTGCAAAGGACAAGGGCCTGGTGCACACTTGTAATCCCGCCACAATGGGAGGCTGAGGCAGGAGGATCGCCAATTCTAATTTAGCCTGCTCAATTTAGAGACTTAGCCAGATCTTGTCCCAAAATAAAGGAATGTGGGCTGGGGTTGTAGCTCAGGGGCAGAGCGGCTCCCTGGCAAGCTTGAGATCGTGAATTAGATTACCGATGCCAAAAGAAAATAAATAAATAAATACAGGGGTGTGACTGGAGCTTAGTGCAAACTCTGGGGTCAACCCTCAGCACTAAAGAAAAAAAGAGAGGGAGCAAGTGGGCGCGCCACCCCACCCCCGGCAGACATGCGGGTGATTCACTGCGGGGGGGGGGTGTCCCTCCCCCAACTACGCCCCTCCCTGCGCTCTCACGGCTCGGCCTCCCGGCCCCACCCGCTCCCGAGGCCACGGTGTCCCCAGGGACCGCACGCGCGCGCGCAGCGGGGCGGCTGGGAGCGGGGGCGGATGCGGGGGCGCTGCGGGGCGGCCGAGCCCCCGCCCGCGTGCGTGCCTGAGCCCTGAATCACCCGCTATATCGGGCGGGCGGCTCGCGAGGCCCCGGCCGGCCGCAGTGTCCACTTACAGCGTGGCCGCGGCCGGGGACCCCGGCGGCCGAGCCCCGGGGCGCGCTCACCTGGTAGATCATGACTTTGAAGTTGCGGCGCCGCAGCAGCTCGGCCTCGTTGGCCTCCAGCTTCTTGATCTGCGCCGCCTGGCGCTCCAGGCTGCCGCGCACCGTCTTGACGTTCACGCTGACCTTGCGCACCTTGTCCAGCAGCTTCCCCACCGTGCCGCTCGTGGCGGCGTGCGCACGGCCCAGCTTGGCCAGCTCGGCCTGGATGCTCTGCACAGCGCCCTCCATCTCCGCCTGCCGCTCCTCCAGCTGCGCCTGGGTCAGCTGGATCTGGTCCACTGCGCCGATGATCTTGTCCAGCAGGCTGAGCACCAGCACGCCGTTCACCTGGTCCGCCTTGATTAGCTCCTCCGCGCCGGGCCCGGACGTCTCCTCGGCGGCCGGGGCGCCCCCTGCGGGGGTCTCGGGGGCCTCGGCCGCGTCCGGGTACCCCGCCAACGGGCGCTCCACGATGTGCAGCGTGACGTCCTCCATGGCTACCCGGGGCCGACTGGGGGCAGCGGGCGACGCGGAGCAGAGAGAGGCGGCGCGGGGCAGGGGCGCGGGGAGCCGGGCGCGCAGGAAACGCGAGCCACGTCCGTGCGCCCTGGGACTGCAGCCAGCACTGCCCGAGCCGGAGACCCGGCCGCGCCCATAGGCTGGTCACGCCCCTAGGAGGCAGGGACTCTGAACACAGAGCCGCTTCCATTGGCTGGTCTCTTCAGGAGGCGGGCCCACAGGGACTTAGCGGAGTGCCCATTGGCTGTTCTGCCTAGAGGGGGCGTGTCAGAGTGCCGCCCCGCCCCCGGATAGTTGGGATGCTTGGAGCTAGCGGGCCCGGCGGGGGCGCAGGAATGTGGGCGGGCGGGGTCGGCACCGAGCCCGCTGTGCTTTCCCGCGCTGCTTTGGGGCCTCAGGCCCAGCGCGGAGTCGTGTGGACCGCGAGGCCTTGAGGTTCCCGACAGGTGCAATGTTGGGGATGCCAGTGGCAAGGTCCTACGGTCTCGGTCACGGGGTGCTGGGTGTAGACTCGCGACGTGCTCGGGGAAAGAAGCTGCGGGTGCCTGGAGGGTGCCCACGGGAGGGTGTCCCGAGAGAAGGATCGGGATGAGCAAAGCCACCTTCCCCGTGCCCCTCGCCCCAGATTCTTGCCGCGCGGGCCTTGGAGAGGGTTAGCAATCTGGGGAACCGCGGAACCCCGCCGGCTCCCTGCTAGGCTGGAAGGGGATTTGGGGGAGACAGGTGACGCGCCGCGAGCACCCCGACGACCTTTCACCGGCACAGGGAGAGGCATCTGTGACTCTGGGGTGCCCGAGGGCTGTTCCGAGTGGATCCTCCACCCCATATCTAGCCCTGAGCCTCGCCGGCGCCCTGCGTCCCGGACCCCCCTCCCCCTTCCCCCAGAAGCACCGCGCACTTTTCCCTGCTTGGGAAACCGCGCTGGGTCCCAGGGGGTGAGCTAAAGGTGCAGCCAGAGGTCACTCGGGGCTGGCATCCACTGTCCTTGGGAGTGGGGCGCTGCTGTGTGGACACGGAGAACCGAGCCAGAGGAACCGCGGCCCAGAAAGAGCCGGGCTGTTAACTCGGAGCGGGGAGCGCCCCCCCTCCCCCCAGTAGCTGCTTCCTCCAAAACAGGTGGTTTTCTCATCTGAAGTTCAGGAGAATAACTTACAAAAGAAACACATTGTATTTTCATACAGTGCCTGGAACTGGCATGTGACCAACACAGCTAAGGGTCAGAGAAATCGCTGGGTGGGGTGGTTCATGTCTAATTCTAGCAACTCTGGGAGGCTGAGGCAGGAGGAGTGCGCGTTTGAACCTAGTCTGGGAAATTTAGCGACTTAGCAAGACTCTGTGTCCAAAGGAAAAATAAAAAGGGGGTTGGGATGCAGCTTGGTGTGAAGGCCTCAGGTTTCAGCCTCAACACTACCAAAATAATATTTTTTTAAAGGAATAATGCGTTAGAGAAATTTTAGTTCCTTCTATTAAAGGCTGGTAAAGCTTTGGCAAACACAGACCACAGAAGGCCTTACTGGGCGCTCACAATATTTCCCCATTAAAAATTGATGTGACTGACAGGTGATTGCTACATGCAGGTAGCAAATAGTACACAGAGGAATATGGTGGGGGAAAAGTGTTATTTTTATTTCCATCCCTCCTGGGACATAATTACTAAGACTCCCTTGTTGAGTCTTCTGCAGAAAATTCCTACACATATGAATTCCAGGAGTGCTTTCATATCTTAGACATGGTTCCATACCAGCATACCTACAACTCTCAGTTTTTTGGGGTTTTTTTGAGACAGCCTTTCACTCTAGCCCAGGCAGGCCCCACTCGCAGTGGCCCTCCTGCCTCAGCCTCCCGAGCCCTGGGATTCCAGGGGCGTGCCACCATGCCTGGTTTAGAACCAAGTTTGTGGATCAATTCCCTTGTCAAGGGACGTTTATGGATTACATTGTGTTTAAACTGGCCATGGAGCGGGACCTGCCCGAGTGCCGGTGCTAAATCCCACCCCTGGCCTTGGGCCACAGGGACGCACCCTCCCGTGGTTCCCGTGTGTTCCATGCTTGCTGAAGGCCGCAGAGCCCAGGCCGTGCTGGCTTTCCCGCCGGGAAAGTCCTGCTCCAGCGCTTCAGCAAGGAATGTCAGCCACTTGATGACTCAGTTCCTGTCCAGAGCCAGCCGGGCCAAAGCAACCGACTGGCTCCCTCCCCCTTGGCAGAGCCGCCGCGGTGCGAGGCCCTGGTCCTGCCCTG
Source organism: Hydrochoerus hydrochaeris (assembly GCA_004027455.1). Lineage (NCBI taxonomy): Eukaryota > Metazoa > Chordata > Mammalia > Rodentia > Hydrochaeridae > Hydrochoerus > Hydrochoerus hydrochaeris. The sequence continues at coordinate 39,517 of PVLA01005659.1, forward strand.
CCCGAGCGAGCCAGCCCCAGTCCCAGCCGCGTCCGGCAGGGGGCGCGCCGAGCCCTCCCTGGGTGAAAACTTGCTGCTGCTCTGGGGCCCCGCCCCCAGCCCAGGCTGAGGACAGGGAGACAGTTGGGGGCTCAGTGAACAAAACCAGAGACCCCGGCCTGCCCCCCCCCCCGCCCCGTCCGCAGGTAGGAGCTTTTGTATGTTTGAGATAGGGCCTCGCTATGTAACCTGGGCTGGCCTTGAACTCTCAGTGATTGACCTTCCTGCCTCAGCCTCCTGAGTGCTGGGATGACTGTGTGCACCACCACACCTAGCTGACTTCCACAATCCCCGGCAGCCGCTCCCTGAGCAGCAGTTTAGCCCTTAAATCCATAGTTTGTCCAGAAGGTGGCTGCGTCCTGCCCAGAGGACGCTGCCAAGAGCTGAGTGCAGCAGCACACAACAACTGGCCCAGCTTCTTGGGAGGCTGAGGCAGGAAGATCACAAGGTCGAGGCCAGCCCTGGCAGCTTAATGAGCCTGTCTCCAAATGCAAACGAAAAAGCTCTCTAAGCGCCTCTGGTCCTCGCACCCCCTTGCCTCTCCTGTAACTATCTGGCGCCACCCCACCTGACACTGCTGCAGTTTGCCCTCGGCCTTGGGAACTGTAACCCTTTTTGTTTCTTATCTCATTTGTTAGCTTATTTCTTCTTCCTTTCATTTTCTTTTTTAACAGGTTCCAGCCGGCTTGAACCACCAGGGCACATGCATGATTGTCCCCAGGGGGACTTGTACCACTCAATGGGACCATCCCACGTGTCTGAGGGGACGGCCATGCATGTATCTCAAGGGATTCAGAGCCACCCAGAGGCCAGGTTTGCAAATTCCAGCCCCAGCATGAACAGGTGAAGATGGTAACTGTGTGTGTACACTCAGCCCCAGGGATCGAATCAGGGGCTTCAAGCTGAGTGACATCTCCAGATCTTTTTATTTTTGAGACAGGGTTTTACTAAGTCCCTAAATTGCCCAGGCTGGATTTGAACTTGAGATCCTCTTGCCTCAGCCTCCTGGAGTGCGGGGATTACAGGCACGCACCCCCACAGGCAGTTCTAATAACAGCTCTTGAAACTGCCCCAAAAAGGAATAAAAGGGGGGCTGGGGATTTGGCTCAGTGGCAAAAGCGCCTGCCGGGCAGGTGTGAGGTCCTGAGTTCCATCCTTGGCACCAAAAAAAGGCGGGGGAGGCTCTGGGGGCTGTCCTCATGCTGGCTCCCCCCGGGGTGCTTTCATCTTGCGTTTTCCTCTTTCATTTGGTGCAAGCTCGCTCTGCAGAGCTGCTTTCTTCCTCACTCTTACTGTTACTTTTCCCAACACACTTTGTCACTGCTTAAAAAATAAAATAAAAAGTGTACAGGAAGCCGGACATAGTGGTGCACACCTACAGTCGCAGCACCTAAGAGGCTGAGGCAGGAGGATCCTGTCAGGTCGAAGCCAGCCTGGGCTACATAGTGATGCTCTGTCTCTAAATAAATGAGTAATTAATTCATTAAAATGAAAGAAAAACAAGCAGCAGCTCTATCGAGACGTGACCCGCAGGGCCCTGAAGGGGGTAGCACGGCTCAGGGATGTTCAGTGCATTGGCAGGGTCGTGCGAGTGAGGTGAATTTTAGGGGGTCCTCATCACCCCGTTTCACGTCACTCTTGTCAAGTGAACACGGGCTCAGCTACAGCAGACAGACCCTCGGCTCAAACCTTTTCTCACCGGCGGGCAGGACAGTGGCCTTGGGGTGGACACTGCAGGGACACAGGTGGCCTTCAGGCTGAGGCCGGCGGGAAGCGCAGGCAGATTTCCAGAGGGCGGGCCCGAGGAAGGCCAAGGCCACCGGGGTGGGGTGTGGAGCGGGCGGCCCGAGGGCGGGGAGAAGCAGGTGGGGACCTGGTCAGTGCCCAGTGCTGGCACCCGAGGGTACCCCGGTGCTGTGGCCACGGAGTAGGGATGGGTGCGTGCTGCCCTAGTCCTAGGTGAACGGGGGCCGCCCGGGGGGTCTCCTGGGCTGGAGGAGAAGGGCCAGTGCAAATCTGTCCTCTTGGCTGTCACTCCCCTGTCCTCCTGTCCCCTTCCCCAGCCATCTTCCCATTCTGGGAGCTGCGGGCAAACAGGATCGCCATCCACACAGCCCCTATGCTGGTGTCTTTCTCGCAGTGTTTCCGGCCAAGGGGACAGCAAGGCTCAAGACTGAGACCCAGGCTGGGGACGCGGGCCTGGCCGGGAGCTGCTGACTGTGCCTAAGGCCCACGTTTCATTCCCACAGTGAAAAGACAAATCCAGGCATAGTGGGTGGTGGTGCACCGGGGAGGCTGAGGCTGGAGGGTCGCAGGTTGGAGCCCAGGCCGGTGACTCAGCAGGACCAAGGGAGCCACACGCTCTGCTACGCCTTCACTCGCTCACTTATTTCAGGACAGAATCTTGGCTTCACTGCCCAGTACTGGGATAAGGAGTATAAACCCTTCTTTGGCTAAATACTGTTCCACGTCCTGACCACACCACCAGGTGGCGCCAGCGCTGGACGCTGGAGCTGTTTCCCCTTCCGGCTCCTGAGAATAACCTGGGTGGAAGCTCTTGTCTTTCTCCTCTTTGCCCTGGCCGGTCCCAGCTCCGCTCCCGCCCGTGCCCCTGGTGCTTGGGCTCACTGCCCTTTACCCTGGGGTGTCCTCTCCACTGCCACCGGGCTCAGGAGGTGCTGCGCTGAAGGCAGAGACCACATCAGCTCCTCAGAAGGGCGCAACTGTGCCCTCTGCTGCCATGGAGTCCTGGGCCCTCTGATCCACCAGGGTCCTGCGAGGTGTCCTAGAGTCACCACTGAATCCCAACAGTGGGCTTGTGGGGGGAAGTGGGGTGCAGCAGAGCTGTTTATCAGTGTAGCCTGAGAGAATTTTTCCCGTTTTGTTTCTTTGCTTTTTGAGACAGGGTCTCACTAAGTAGCCAAAGATGGCCTCCAACTCACAGAGATCCTCCTGAGTGCTGAGATTACACGTGTGTATGAAGGGTTTGCAAACTGAACCCCCTCCCAGCCTCCTCCACTGTTGCTGGCCTGTGTCTCCATCCCCCAAAAACAAAATGAATAAACTTTAACTGGATAAAATGGGGCACACTTGTAATCCCAGCTATTTTAAAGGCTGAGGCAGGAGGATCCTAAATCTGAGACTGGCCTGGGCAATTTAGAGACCCTGTAACAAAATAAAAGAGGTCAGAGATATAGCTCAATACATCGTGTCTGGGTTTGACCTTCAGTACTGCCAAAACAATTCTTTACAGGTGAAACCAAAGCATGCCAATGATAAGACCCCACGATAGCGCCAGAGAAGAAGGGATTGAAACCAAGCAAGGAAAAAGAAAAGAGATCAGGGCCACAGGGCTATGTAGTATTGTATTCTCCACATTTGAAGTTTCCCAGAATAAAAAATACCAAGCCAGCGTGACGGGCACATCCTCGGCAGGCTGACACGGGAGGCTGAAAGACCAAGCCCTGCCAGGGCAATTTAGCAAGACCCTGTCTCAAAATTTAAAAACAGAAAAGTTCACCTTAAAACCTGTGCTATGCTGGGCGTGGTGGCTCTGCCTGTAATCCCAGCACTCAGGAGGCTGAGGCAGGAGGATCGTTTTGAGTTCAAGACCAGCCTGGGCTACAACGTGAGCTCAAGGGCGGCCTGAACTACACAGCGAGACCCTGTCTCAAAAAAACCAAAAAGAGCCAGGGATTTAGCTCAGCGGCATAAGTGCCTGCCTGGCAAGTGCAAAGTCGTGAGTTCAATCCCTGGTACCCTCCCAAAAAGATTCTGTTTTGATAGGTTTTATAATGTTCTGTTTTGGGTTTGATTGAAAGGACAACTACTGTGAAGATAACAAGATACTTTATGGCACCTGTTACTGTTATTCCGGTAACCTGCCCTAAAGTTCTGTACCGATTTCACCGTATTCTCTCAATTGGCTTTGTTCTGTCTCGTTCTGTCGTATTTTTACTACCTTCAAAATAAAAAATAATTAATTAATTGATTAATTAAAAAGTTATTTTCTCTGTAAATCTGAAAACATTTTGAACATTTGAAAAATGACAAGTCAGGCATGGTGGTGCACAGCTATAACCCAGCACTCGGGAGGCTGAGGCAGGAGGCTCACCATGAGTTCAAGGCCAGCCTGGGCTACATAGTGAGACCTTGTTGCAGAAAAAAGAAAAAAAGACAAAGGAAAAGAAAAAACTAAACCAAAACAATAGTTTCCTGGCCTCTTTCCATTTTAGATGCCAGGACCTGATTCTGCTTCTCTCCTTGGTCACTTGAGACCTCCAGGGGCAGAAGCCCTAGGGCTAGGAGTGGGGAGATGCAGGGCGTGGACAGGAGCCCAAATCTATCGGCCCAGCACAGCTGCACCCGCCCAGCACCAAGGCAACTTGGGCCCTGGGGACCCTGAGGACCCTGAGCTCTGGTCCCAAGGGAGCAACCAGCAGCACTGAGGATCCGGCATTGCCTAAGCGAGCGGGCAGAGGGGACACGGACAGGGAGGGCCTCTCCTGGTGACAGCCCCCAGCCCTCTAGCTCCAGGCCGGCACACAGCCGCCTGGCTGCCGCTTCGCTGTGGCCTGCTCTGAGAATTCCCTTCCCAGAAGGGCCCACCTCTCCTTCAAACCATCCTTGGGCGTGGCTGGTGTTTTTAGGACTGAGGACTGAACCCAGGGCTTCACGCTGGGCTACAGCCCGGGTTTATTTAGTCTTTTTGAGACGGGGTCTCGCTATGCAGGTGAGGCTGGACTTCAACTCACTTTGTAGCACAGGCTGGTCTCGAACTCACAGCGATCCTCCTGCCTCGGCCTCCGGAGTGCTGGGATTACAGGCTCGAGCCACCACGCCGGGTTTTACAGCCGGCGATTTGAATCCCTGAGCCTTGGCAGCTGGTGAAACCTGAGCGTCTGTGCAGTGACACCCTTCAGGGTCCCATTCGAGATCACACTTACAAAGTTAGGTTCGCTCTGTCTAGATAGATGAGCGCACATACACGCATGAGAGCTCTACAGCTGAGGGCCCAGGGCCCTTCCACAGCAGCAAGGGCTCTACCCCAGCCGCACCCCACCGGCTGAGCTCTGTTTTTCTTTTTTCCTGGAGATAGGGTCTCTGTAGCCCAGGCTGGTCTGATACTCACAGTGATTCTCCTGCCTCAGCCTCCCAAGTGCTGGGAGGGCTCCTGCTTCCTCTGCATCGATCAGTTGGTCACCGTGGATGTTGGTGCTCAAAGCCCGGCCAGCGGACTCCTAACCTTTGACCCCTCTCTGTCACACTTCCGTCCCTGTGGCTGGGTGTCTAGACCCTATTTCCTCTGGGTTTAGGTTACAAAATCTGCTCAGTGGCCAAGTGCTTGCTCTGCACGTGCGGGGTGCTGGCTCCCAGCCTTCCCATGGCACAGAAACTCTGTTAGGGATGGTGACACAGCTCACGGCAGCGCCTGCCTGGTAAGTGCAAAGTCCTGAGTTCGATTCCTGATACCAAAACAAAACACTCTGGTAAGATCTATCAGTAATGAGAGACTGGTGCGCTGGTGCTGGGAGGCTGAGGCAGGAGGTTGGAGTCCAAGGCCAGCCTGGGCTACAGAGTGAAACTCTGAAAAGCAGTAACAACAAAACATTTTGAAACATAAAAGATACACAACGGCCCTTCCTTGTTTTGCGGATACAGTGAGTAACCCTATTACCCAGGGAGGGGCACTATTTCTCATGGAGGTTATGAAACTCTATTTTTAAGTTGTATTTTTTGTGCTTTTGTGTGTGTGTGTCCTGGGAACCAAACTCAGGACCTCCTGCTTGCCAGGCAGGCGCTGTGCCAGTGCGTTATATCCCAGGCCTTAGGGTCCGTTTTTAAACTCTTTATGGTCATTTTCCTCCCTGGTGAATTGACTTTTATCCTTATGAAAACTCTTCTTTCTATGCCTGCCTCCAAGCCTACTTTATCAGCTCCTCCTGACACCCACACATGGGCTGCCTGGTCTGTCTTTCCAACGCAGGTACTGTCAGTCTGTCTATGTCTTTATGGAGTTGGAGATGAGTTTTTTACTTTATTTTTGATACTTTCCTTTTTTTGGAGACAGGGGTCTCACTATGTAGCCCAGACTGGCCTGGGACTCCTGGTGATCGTCCTGCCTCAGCCTCCTGAGTACTGGACTCCTATGGGTGTGTATCAACACACCTGGCTATATTTGATAGTGAAGATTGAACCCAGGGCCTTTGCACTGAGCTACATCCCCAGCCCTTTTAGAAACATTATTTTGAGACAGAGTCTTACTAACGTGCCCAGGCTGGGCTTCAACTGGCTAACCTCCCACCTCAGCCTCCCAAGCACTGGTATTATAGGCGGGTACCGCCATGGCAGCTGCTCCCAGCTTCCCCTTTTCTTCAGACAGGCTCTTGCTGTGTAGTCCAGGCTGGCCTCTGACTTGAAGTCTTCCTGCCTCAGCCTCCTGAGTACTGAGATTACAGGTGTGTGCCACCATGTCCTGCTTCCCCAGTTTTTAAATATTTATTTTTTGGCTGGGGGATTTAGCTCAGCGGCACAGGACCTGGGGAGGGGGAGGGGAAACAGGAGGGGGAGGGGAAGAGGGAGGGGGAGGAGAAGAGAAGAGAAGAGAAGAGAAGAGAAGAGAAGAGAAGAGAAGAGAAGAGAAGAAAAGCAAGGCCATGGATAGGGCTGAGCGGTAAATCCTGTTTTTGTAATTTTCCTGCTTCAGCCTCCCTAGGGCCAGGATTACCAAAGTACCCCGCTGTGCTGGGCTTTGTCATGAATGTTTGTGTGTGAGTTTTTCTGCGGCTGCATTCTCCTCCGCTGCATTCTCCTCGGCTGCACACCTAGGAAAGGAATTGTTGGGTTAATCTTTTTTTTTTTTTTTTTCTTTTTGAAACAGTTTTGCCCTGTGTAGCCCAGGCTGACCTCGAACTCAAAGCAATCCTACTGCCTCAGCCTCCTTAGTCCTGGGATTATAGATATGTGCCACCATGCCTGGAAATTTGGAAATTATTGGGCTTTTCAGTCACTTCATGACAAAACCTTGTAAAGAGCAACCAGCAGTTTTCCAAAGTAGCTGCCCCAACTACATACAGCTTCGCTAGTAATGAGGGCGAGTTTCAGGCTTTCCACATCTGCTATGTGAATATTTTTATTTCAAAAAGCATTATTAGCTGGGGGTTTAGCTCAGCGGCTAAACTGCCTGGCAAACTCAAGGTCTTGAGTTCAACCCCCTGGTACAAAAATAAAATAAAATGAAATAGCATTATTAGCTGGGTGTGGGGCTCATGCCTGTCATCTCAGGACTCAGGAGGCTGAGGCAGAATGATTCCTGCCAGTCTGAGGCCAGCCTGCCCTATGCAGTGAGTTCAAGGCTAGTCTGGACTGCATAGTGAGACCCTGTCTCACAACACCAGAAACGAAACCACCACCGCGCCAACCCAGGAAACTGCTTCTGCAGCACGCACAAAGGCTCAGTGGCCACCTGGCCTGGCGTGCACGAGGGCCTGCTGAAGAGCCAGCAGCACAGCAGATAAGTGACTAAGACAAACAAAGGGAAAAGCTCAACTGCACACAGAAATCTCCAGCCTTAAAAAACCTCACCTATGTGATCATACAGGTAAGTGACCACCAGGTGCGGCGCTGTGCACCTGTAACACTGGTACTCGGGAGCTGAGGCAGGAGGGTTTCATTTAGCCATTCATCTTCTTTTTATAAAGTTGCCACGCAAGCTTCATTGCGAAGCAAAATTATAGAATCGCACCTTCCAGCGAGGGCTGCTGTTGTGATTTAGAAGACTCTGTCTCAAAATAAAAACAAAGAAATCACTGGGATGTAGCTCATGGCCAAAGTCCTGGGTTCAGTCCTAGTAATGCATATATATTTTTTCCCAGCTTGCTTTCTCTTTCTTTCTTTCTTTCTTTCTTTCTTTCTTTCTTTCTTTCTTTCTTTCTTTCTTTCTTTCTTTGATAGAGTATTGCTATGTAGCCCAGGCTCCTTGAACTCGGAGGGACCCTCCTGCCTCAGCCTCCTGAGTGCTGGGATCAAGCAGCACACTGCTGCACCTGGCTTGCACAGGGTTCTTAGCTCTAAGTTAGGAGGCTGCTGCCTGCCTCATGTGGCTGGTACAGGAGTCACGAGGGTGGCATAAAATGTCACATGCCCGAGGCAACCTGCTGCCTTCCCTTCACAGGAAGCCTCAGAACCTAGTGAAAAGGTTTTTGTTTCTCACCAAGAGCTGTACATCAAACAGTCACAGCCTGCAGAGAGAGCAGGGAAGGGCCTGGGAGTCAAGGGGGAGAGTTTACCAGGCAGGGGGCGGGGATTCAGCTCAGCAGCACAAGCACTTGCCTGGGGAGTAAAAAACAAAAAAACCAACAACAAACAGGCCCTGAGGGGCAGGGACACTTACCGTTGCCCACAGCCCCTCCTGGGAGCAGGCCTTTTCCAGGGAGGCGCTGATGTTTACAAAAGGACCAGAGAAGAAACATGCAGTCACCAAGCTGATTTAGCTACTCACAGAGAATGCAGACAGAAGCAAGTGCTTCAACCAAAAAGGGACATTGTTAGATTGGGGGTGGGGGACATGACTGACCCTAGCGTCCGTCTCCCTCAGCTGGCAGGGGGCTGCGCCAGTTTGAATAGTGCCCCCTGAGATTCGTGTCCGCTGGGACCCACGCCGGGGGAAGAGCACCTCGCCTGGACAGAGGGTCTGTGATTGGGACAGTCAAGGCGAGGCCATGCCAGAAGGGGGGCAGTGACACCAGCAGCCAGTGTCCCCACAAGGGGGGCAGACTCTGCCCAGACTCTGCCACACAGAGGCTGTGGGTTGCAGCCAGGTGTCCGGCCAGCAGAGGAACACAGTGCCAAGGTGCCCAGCAGCCCCTGGAGCTAGGAAAACAGAAGGCAGGGTCTTTCCTGAAGGCTGGGAAGTGTCACAGCCCCAGTGACACTTTGGGTTCTGAGTTCTAGCTTCCAGGAACTGCAAGGGAGCACAGTTTGAGCTGTTTGTTTGGAAGGACAGCGTCTTGCTATGTAGTTCAGGCTGGCTTTGACCTCACTGTGCAGCCCAGGCTGGTCTCAGATTTGCAGCAATCCTCCTGCCTCAGCCCCCTGAGTGCTGGGGTGACAGGTGTGCACCCCCCCACCAGCTCATTTCTGCTGTGTGAAGCCACACAGTCAGTGGGAAACTAATCCAGGAAGCATGGGACAGAAGTGACTTTTGAGCAAAGGTGCATTCCTGAACACTTGGCTGGGCCCCAGGGCTCCCCTCAGGGCCTCCCGGAGGGCCTCACCGGCCACACTTTCATTCAAATGGAAAGATAACAAGGGGGGGCCGGGATTTAGCTCAGTGGTGCAGAGCCTGCCTGGCAAGCACGAGGTTCTGAGTTTTATTCCCGGTACTCCTCCCCCTAAACCCCCCCAAAAACAACCAAAACAAGGAAGAAGGAAAGGGAGAGCCATCGCGCCTGTTTTAGCAGCCGCTGGAGAGAATTCCTGTAACTTTCTGAGCCGCCGCCCGTGAGAGCCCGGTCTCCACGTCTACTTTATCCTGGCTTCGGGAAACCAACCTGTTCCGCAGATGTTTTCACAGAAGCAGAAGCAGCTCCCTGTAGACGCTGCCGTACTGCCGGCTCAGCCTCCCGTGGGATCGCTCCTGGCTTCCAGGGCTGTGCGTAGCCAACAGCAGTGTATTTTTTGAGATTTCTTTATTTTCTGTTCTGTTTTATTGTTTTGTTTTTTGGAGACAAGGTCTCACTATGCAGTTCAGGCTGGCCTTGAACTCACAGTGATCCTCCTGCCTCAGCCTCCCAAGCACTGGAATGATGGACATGCACCACACCAGCTAGCTGGGGGGCTCGGCCTCTTAGGGTTGCTGTGAGGATGAAGTGAGTTCCTGTTTATGGAACCCAGAGGAAACTGCCTGGCTCGAAGAGGTCCAGAGGTTGGGGTCGGAGCCCTGGCCCCGGCTGTGTCTCCCTTGGAAACCCGGAGCTCCTGTCCTGCTGTGGGGCAGGGCTCGACTGCAGGCGAACTGGCACCCGCAGGTGGCTCTGGGTGCCAGGTGCTGCCCGCCCTCAGCTGCTTGGCATGGGCCGGGGCGTCCTCCTGCTCGGCCCCCAGAGGCCGCAGCAGTGCCCGGAGCATGAACAGTGTGAAGGCCGCCGGTCAGACCTGGCCTCTCTCTGGCTGTGTGTGTGTGGGGTTCAGGGCTCTTTCTTCCTTCTCGGCTCCTCTGCCTCCCCCAGGGCCTGGCACAGAGCGCAGAGCCTAGAGACCCCCTCTCAGCCTTGGAGGCCCCGCAGGAGGAGATGGTGCCCAGCCCTGCTGCTTCCTTTGGCTGAGCCCAGGGTCTTTGCCCACACAGAGCTCCACCTCCAGCCCTTTGTACAATTATTATTATTTTTTGAGATAGTTTCACTAAATTACCGAGCTATCAAGCTAAGTTTGAGCTTGCCACCCTCCTGCCTCAGCCTCCCAGATGGAACGACAGATGCCCCACACCTGACTCTATAGATAGACTGTTAAGGCTGCATTAGGCAGGTAGGCCTGGAAGAGAGCAGACAGGGCACAGAAGCCTGGAAGACGTGCTTTTCAGCAGAGCCAGGACCGAGGTGAGCTGAGGAGAAGCCTGTCACAGGAGAGAGTGACAACCTGTGGTTAGCAGGCAGCTGACTCTGAGGTTAATTTCTCTTTTTTTAAATCTGGGAGGAAGGAAGTGACATTGTGTAACAGTTTTCTCCAACTTGGCAGGTTTTCAGAAGCGAGTCCTCATCAACCTTGCTGAAAAATAGTAAAGTTGGGAAGGAGGACAGGAAGCAGGGACAGGGACCTTCTGGGTTCCCCAGACACTGCCTTCCAGGAAGACTGTAATGAAGTCTTTAATTTCACCGATGATGTGAGATAGAACATAAAACTACAATGCCAGAAATGGGCGCGGTGGCACACAGCTGTAATCCCAGCGCTCTGGCAGGCTGAGGCAGGAGGACTGCAAACTCAAGCCTGGCTAGGAAAATTGTTTTTTATTGTATGGTATTTTTTTTTCTTTTTTTGAGACAAGTTCTTGCTGTGTCACCTGGGCTGTCCTCAAAATCACTGCAATCCTCCCTTCGCCTCCTGAGTGCTGGGATTATAGCCATGTATCACCATGTCCAGTGCCAGCTGGGACAATTTAGCAGAGACCTTGACTCAAAAAAAAAAAAAAAAAGGCGGGGGAGGAGTGCCCCACTGGGGTGCAGCTGAGTTTGCAGGCCTTGGGCTTGGTTTTCAGTACTGTGGTGGGGGAGCCCATTTTTTCTCTTCATTAATTCCTTGAGGCAGACACAATTATTAGGATCAATGATCTGAACCATCACCTTCGTTACACTTAAATCTCAGTAGGTTCCAACACCCATCGAGACTGAGCAACCGGTTTTCCAAGTTCTTCCTGACAGGATTCAAATATTACAAACTTCATCTGGGATTTCTTTCCTTCCCCACCCATACTCAGTCCGACATATATGCATGTATTTATTTGTATCTTGGGACAAGTTCTTGCTGGGTTGCCCAGGTTAAGCTTGAACTGGTGATCCTCCTGCTTCAGCCTCCCAGATGCGGTGATTACAGGCCTGTGCTACCAGTTTTTTTTTTTTTTTTTTGAGACAGGGTCTCACTATATAGTTCAGGCTGGCCTTGAACTCACAGCAATCCTCCTGCCTCAGCTTCCTGAGTGCTGGATCACAGGTGTGCACCACCATGCAACTGTGCCACCACTCTTGACCCTACTCCCCTTTAACGGAAGAGCGAGAAAAGGGAATCATTCTTAATATTTAAGAAATATTTTTAAAATAACTGGCATCACTTTGCTTTGAAAAATCTTTCAGCAATTTTGAGGAACTGAAAACCCCTACATGGGCATATGGACACAGAGGAATCTATTAAAAGAGAGAAAAAATTGCTTTCACAACATAGACTTCACCAGGGTTTTCCTATGAATTCGACAAAAATAAACCCGGGGTAGTTCCTTTGGGGAATTCACTGCCACTTTTAAAAGAGGGGTTTTCTGTAAAGTCAGTGGGATCCCAAAGCTCTACTCTGCCTGGAAGGTAAAGGTTAGGGATCGGGGTTTTCAATAATTTTTTTTAACATTTTAGTTTAGTTTAGTTTTGCAGTGCTGTACCTGGGGTGAACCCCTTTCCACTTTAAGGAAGCCAAAGAAATAACCATTAACGAAAAGGCGCCAGCTTGCATAGACTTCTAGTCAACCATCACAAGCGCGCACTGGTGATGACAAGGGACCTTTGCACGGAGTGACACACCCAGCCCACTTTTTATTTATTTATTTTCTATTTTCAGACAGGGCCTCGCTAAATTGCTAAGCAGGCCAGGCTCGGCTGGAATTTGCAATCTTTCTGCCTCAGCCTTCCAGAATGCCGGGATCACAGGTGTGCGCCCCTACCGCCAAGGGTCCCAAGGACTCAAATACCCCAGGCGCTCTGCACCTGCGGTCCCTATCCCTCCTGCGGTGGGGGTGTCACAGCGCCGGACCCCGATGACGTCACCACGCAGGACTTTTAGTCCCGCCCACCGCACTGCGGCAGTCGGGTGAGGCCGCGCCCGATTGGGTGACGGAGATGAGGTCATCGGGGCGGGACCTGTGGCGGGGCGGGGCGGGGGCGCGGTCTGCTGACGTATGTGCGTGGGTGGGGGGCTGAGGGCCGGCGCCCTGAGGCTGAGGGCTGGAGCCGAGCGGCGACGCTAGGTGAGTGGGGCTGACGGGCGAGGGTCGCGCGCGGGGCGGGCCTTGGAGGGACATGGGAACCGCCCGTAAGGTTCCCACCGCCGGGTACCGGCCCGAGCAGTGACCTCGGGTCTCTGAGAGAACGCGGGGTCCCCCCGTGCTGGGCACCGTCCCGGGGCCAGGGGACCCACGGCCACGCGCGGAGGCCCGAGACTCTTACCCGGCCCGGGCCGCGCTGCGGCCTTGTCACCGCCGCGGGGACGGAGCAGGCGCGGGCGACGCTGGGTTGCGCCCCCTGGGCGGAATCGCTGTTCGCTTTCCTTTCACTGCGCGACCCCCAGAAGCCGCCCTGGCCTGATCCACTTCCTGCTGGGCTGCAGCTGGCCCGCGGCGTCCCGGGAGCCGGCTGGCCCTGGAGGGGCGAGGGCAGCGCCTGCGAGGCTCTGGGCGCTGCCCTCGCCGGCCGGGCTGGGAGGGCTCGGGCCGCTGACGTGAGCGGCTCAGGTATTCCCGACCTTCGGCTCAGCCCGCAGCATCCCTGGAGAAACCATGGCTTTTTTTCTGCCTTAAGCGTCTAATGCACAAAGGTTTTGGCGTTCAGATTTCTGGAAAGTCTCCCAGCCTCCTTCCCCGGGGTCAGTCTGCCTTTGATCTCAGCTCACCTATTCAGTGCAGTGCGCGTGGCCTGGGCACACTACGCATCGGCTGTATATTGGCTGCGGTGCGGTACTGTCCGGGCGAGATCCCGAGCCTTCTATTCGGCCACCAAGAATAAATAATTGCCATTTCAGGACCACTGATAGCGCCAACTGTTTTTCCTGCTTGGTAACCGCGGTTGACCTAAAATGAAACCTCGGTCGCCTCCTGCGTCTCCTGCGAGTGAGGACCTGACCGAGGGCAGCCTGTCATTATCTTGAAGATGAGCAGGAGACAGACGGCTGCAGAGGGGGATGGGGCAGTCTCCCTGGCTGCTAAAACTGCCTCATCATTATCAGTGTGCTCCTTTCATGCCTGAAGTCTGGCTCCTTTTTGTTAATGATTATTTCTTTGGCCTCCTCAGAGGGGAAATGGTGTTTTCTGAGGGGACTGGCAGGTTAAAGGCTCTAATGTAGTCGTAGCTTTAGGGCATCGCTGTTGGAAATAGGGAAGAAAACCAGTCACAAGGCTGACACCTTTTAGGAGAGAGGGTAAGCAGGATCTCTTTTGTTTTTCCTGCTCAAGAAAACAAAATAAGAACTGGATGCTGAATGTCACTGCCTCATAATATTGCGTTGGTCAGTGGTATTTAAAGAGATGTTTGGGATTCCCAGTTCCTGTCTTTCTTTGATCTGGGTACATTCTTAGGAACTAAGTTGCCCAAAATATTGTCATTCTGTCCTGATGTTGGCTGGAAAGGAAGTGACTTCTCATCTGACACTGCAATCCAGGACCCAGTAAATGCTTTCGAAATTTCTCCTCTCGGGGGGCCATGGGTTTAGCTCAGTGGTGTAAACAGGAGGTCATGAGTTTGATTCCCGGCACCAAAAAAAAAAAAGAAGAAATTTTTCCTCTCCTTTTTTTTTTTTGGTACTGGGGATTGAGCTCACGACAGCATGCTTGCAAGGCAGGCACTTATGGCACTGAGCTAAATCCCCAGCATCCTCTCTTTCTAAGGAATGGTTACAGATCTGTTGGCATGGAGTGGGTGAAACAAGATGAAATAAAATGCAAAGTAAAAGAGCCTTGCTGCAGCAGCATTTTTACTGTCAGCGCTTGGCCAGCTGCCAGCGACATGTCACTCTCTTTCTTGCTTCAGATTGCAGTGGAAATCGAGACACTCAGCTGACCACCCACTGCCACCATGGGCGAGCTCTTCCGGAGCGAGGAGATGACGCTGGCCCAGCTGTTTCTGCAGTCAGAAGCCGCTTACTGCTGCGTCAGTGAGCTGGGAGAGCTCGGAAAGGTTCAGTTTCGTGATGTAAGTAGGCTACTCCTTGATTGCAGCGTCCTCAGCGCTTCTCTCCGAGGCAGATGGCATTGCCCAGAGTGTTTGGTTTTGACATGCAGATGGAACATTCCAGCCTCGTGTACTGCAGGGAGGGTGTATGAGGTAGGCTTCCAGTTGTCTGTCTAGAGGTGGCAACATGTCGCACCAGTCCTTCCAGCTTTGCTCGCTCCCCCTTTGAAAGCCATCAAAATCCTCTCATGGTAATCACTTAGGGTACCAAGCCTTTCCCTTTGCTCATGGGCGCCTTCACACAGGTAGCTCAACGTAGTAAATATGTGTTGTAGTTCTTCTATACAGCGGACTTTATTTTGTATAAGTTCGGAGGTATTCAACTACAGATGTTAGTATGTAAATAAGCATGTTTTGGCTACTTGGAGAAGATACCAGAAGAAAAGGGACTGGGCTGGGGATGTAGCTTGGAGCTGGAGTGCTTTGCGTGAGCTTCTGGGTTAGAGCCCCAGCACTGTAAAACAAACTAGCAGGCAAAGTGAGAGTAAAGAAGGCTGCCCTGCCGGGGTTCCTACTTCGGTCCAAGGCAGGGCACCACTGCTGAAAGGAGGGGAGCCTCCTGCTAGGCAGGCTCAGACTTCCCTACCCGCCTCATTGGAGCACATCTTGGACTTGGACGGGCTTTGCATTCATCAGCTGGTAAGAGTCTCTCTTGCTGTGACCTAAACACCATGAAGATGGGTGTTCTTAGGGTCTGTTCATTGTATCTTTAGGGGTGGCTTACAAGGTCCTCTGTCAGTATTTGTTGACCTGATGATAAGTGCAAGAGCAGTGACCAAAAGGCCTGGAATTAACGAGGGTGTGCGCCCCAGAACTGGCAGGCTTTCAGGCATTGGGGCTGAGCTAATCCTGTCACGTGAATTCCTGACTGCCTTTGAGCCAGCTCGGCTCACACTGAGCCTCCTGCGTTCTTCTCACAGGCTGAGTCCTGTCCCAGCCTTTCTGATGGACTCGTCATCCTTTGCTGGCTGTCAGTGACCCCACAACCTCTGCTCTGCTCCTGGGGATCTTCTCCATGCCTATCTCCCTTCCCTCCCTGTTGTGGTGATCTGTCTGCCCTTAGATGGCCCCACTTTACTCAGGGAGTCCTGGGTCCTGGGTTGTGTAGCTCCGCCCTGCCTTTCACTGTCACCTACATTCACAGCTCTCGCTGTCCCAGCCCGCAGTGCTCATTCTGGAGCTCAGGCTGAGTCTAATCCTGACGCTGAGTTTCTTCACGTGCAACTTTGTCTCTGTGGCTTCCTGAGCATGAGTTAATGTACCCATGTTTTCCCAGTTTCTTGCCTAGAAATTTAGGTCAGACACTTAATTTGCAGTTTTAGTCATTGGGAGTCTGCATCTTGCCTATCTGTCTCTCTCTCTTTTTTTTTTTTTTTTTTTTGAGATACTGGGGATTGAACTCAGGGAGCACTGTGCTACACCCCAGCCCTTTTTATTTTTTATTTTGAGATAGGGTCTTGCTGAGTTTCCCAGGCTAACCTGGAACTTGAGATCTTTTCCCTCAGCCTCCACATTAGCTGGGATTACAGGCTTTCGCCACTACAGCAGACTCCATCTTCCTTTTTAACATCTCTTGTCTCTAGGCAGCCTTTTCTTTCCCTTATGCTGTGTTTCAGTCACACGAAAAATGTATAAGAGTGAGGCTCTTCCTTATGCAAAAGTGTGTAAGGAAGAGGAAGGATCTGCTGCCTACCTAAGAGGCAAACCTTCCAGATACTAAGAGACAAACCTTCCAGATACTACAGGACAAACCTTCCAGATACTGCGGGACAAACCTTCCAGATACTATGGGACAATCCTTCCAGATACTAAGAGATAAATCTTCCAGAATACTAAAAGATAAACCTTCTAGATACTATGGGACAAACCTTCCAAATACTAAGAGATAAATCTTCCAGATACTAAGAGACAAACCTTCCAGATAGTGTTGAAACCAGCTGGGCGTGGTGACACATGCCCGGGGTCCCATCACTTGGGAGGCTGAGACAGGAGACTGTGAATCCAAGTCCCATCTGGGCAATTTAGATGCTGTCTCAAAAAGGTCTGGGGATGTAGCTCAGTCAGAAGCCATGGTGTCAGTGCCCAGTGCCTCATCTGGGTGATCTTTTCCCTCCCTCTCTCCCTCCTCCCCAGAGCTGAGCTAGAGTCACTTTGTGGTCATTGTCCCTGTGTGTTTGTTTCTATTTTTGATCTGTGTCACTGGGTGACAGTGCCCAGCACAGGGTTAGGTTCTGTGTTTCAGAACCGTGTACCCAGGGTGATGCTGTCCGCTGGGGAGGTTAGGCGCTTTCAGCTGCCCATCCAACCTGGGCTCAGCACTGCCCCAAGGTCCAGCCACATTGGCCCATGCGCAGTTGTCAGCTCTGCTGCACCCGAGCCTCCGCTGCCACCGGGTCCCTTCTGAGGGTGCACTTTCTCCCCTGCGGCTCCTCCGCGTGGTTCCGGAACACTTCGCCCTCAGAATCTCTTTGTGCTCTTAAGTATGGTCCAGGACTTCATGGGGCTTTGCTTCTATGATTTTATTGTATGAGAGATTAAAACTGAGAAGTGCTTAAAATATGAAATGGTAGAAAGTTTACAATGGTATGTATAGGGAACCACCCAGAAAGAAGAGCAGCGGTCTCTGGACTGACACGTACAGAGCTGGCCAGGCCATTTCTTTGCCCCAGTTGGCTTTAAGCAGTGTGAAGTGGGCTGGCTGGGGAGCTGATGTGTCATCTCTGAAGCAAGGTAACAGGTCAGTGTTACCCAGCCCAGTGACTCCCTAAGTACGGGGCTGAGCCAGGCGAGGTGGAGAGCCGTGCTCCACGCTGTGGGCTGGGACCGAGCCTCAAGAAAGGGGCTGTGACTCCCAGGCAAACAGGATTGTATGTCAGCGCTGAATCACCAGCCCGGGAACATTAGCTGTCGCCTCAGCTGTGTTATGCAGCTTGCTCTCTGCATTTCCTGCCCTCTGCATATCGCAGGGGCGACCTCAGGCCTTCTACCTAGCCCAGCTCTCAGCAATCACAGATTTCCTGCCTCCCTCACTGTCACTCATCTCTGAGCCGCTCCCCTCATGGAGAATTAATAAAGCCCGAGTGGGGCCCTGGGTGTGGCCCTTGTTCCGGTGAACCTTCATCCTGGCTGGACCTAGGACCCCGTGGCTCCCCACAACTGTAAATATGCCTTGGTGTCTGTATTCTCACCCTGGGTTGCACTGAAGTGGTAGATTGGCGTTAACTCACTAGAATTCCAGTAACTTCTCCACGGGATTACAAGTAGAAACTTTCTTGGGCCACAGCAAGGACAGGGAAGGAACCTCTACACGCATACCTACTGCATCTTATTTTAAATGTTTTCTGAAACTGAAAAAGCTGTGGTGAAAGTGGCATATTTTTTTTTGTTTTTTGGGTTTTTTTGGTGCCGCGGATCAAACTTACGACCTTGTGTTTACCAAGCAGGCACTTATACTGATGAGCTAAACCCCCAGCCTGCTTTTGTTTTTTGAGGCAGGGTCTTGCTATACAGCCCAGGCCAATCTCAAACTCACGGTGATCCTCGTGCCTCAGCCTCCCTCCCGAGTGCTGGGATCACAAATGTGCACCCCACATGGTGCACGTCTCGTAGAAGGCAGCTGACTCTCTGCCTGTGTTTCCGGCATGAGCCGAGCCCCTGGAAGCCTCCCTCAGAGGGGCGGTGCCCAGCGTGGTGTGTATGCTCTGTCACTGTCCCTGCTGGCAGGCAGGTGCTTCCCGATTAGGTGCTCTGGCTGATGTGCCAGTCCCACCTGCACTGCCTAGGTTGGTAGGTGGCGCTGTGTGTCCCCAGGGGTCTGGAAGGCCCTTGGTGCTCTGGGTGCTGGTCTGGATCCTGGTGAGGGAACTGCATGGGTTCTTTTTGGCTACTTACATTTTTTTTTTTTTTTGGTCTTGCCTATTAGTATTTTCCCCCTAAGATTTTTATTTTGAAAAATTTTAAGCCTAAGCATCCTTTCATAGATTCACAAATTATTAACATTTTGCCACATTTTATTTCATTTATTTTTATGATGCTGAGGACTGAACTCAGGTTTTCACAAATGCCAGGCAAGTGCTGTACCACTGAGCAATTCCTCAGTCCCTTTTTATATACATATGTGTGTGTATATATATATATATATAAATTTTTAATTTATTGTGGTACTGGAGATTGAACGATATTCCCAGGTTTTTTTTTTTTTTTTTTTTTTTTTTTTTTTTTTTTTTTTTTTTTTTTTTTTTTTTTTTTTTTTTTTTTTTTTTTTTTTTTTTTTGAGACAGGGTCTTACTATGCATTTCAGGTTGGCCTTGATGTAGCCCAGGCTGATCTCGAACTCACAACGATCCTCCTGCCTCAGCCTCCCCAGTGCTGGGATTACAGGCCTGAGCCACCATGCCCGGCTCTTTTTTTTTTTTTTTTTTCACTTTTTTGAGACCTAGTCTCAGTGAGTTGCCTAGGCTGAATCAGACTTGTGATCCTCCTGCCTCAGCCTCCCAGAGTGCTGGGCGTACAGGCTCATTTTATTTGTTTGTTTAGTGTACTCTCAGAGGGCAGGCTGTGGCCGCGGTGACCGGATCGAACTCACAACCACATGCTTGCAAGGCAGGCGCTTACACCGCTGAGCTAAATGATCGCATGACACGCAGGCAGGGTCGTCTCCCCCACAGTTCCCAATGTGGCCTTGTGAAGCTGGGCTGGCGGCCCTGCTCCATGTTTTGGTTTACCTGCGTCAGAGGGGTGAGGGCCGAGCGGATTATCAATGAACAGCCGCTGAGCGGGCATCGCACCGTGGGGCCGGGAGCAGCGGGTACATCGGGGGCGTCCGCAGAGGCCCCTCCCCCGGCGCTGTCTCTTGGCGCTTTGTTAGAGGTTAAGCGCTTCTGACGCACGTGTGGGATGCCTGCGCGTGACCGTGCGCCCTAGTCTGTCCTGCAGTGGACACGCGGCAGCGTTTGCTCCGCTGTGGTGAAGACCCAGGTGACCCCTGGCAGGAGCGCGGCTGGTCCGGCTTCTCCGAGGTACCGCGGTCTTTCTCTGTCCTGAATAGGAAATGTGGGCGCCCCTGGGGCCTGCGCCCACCCGCCCGCTGTCCTGGAAGCGCTCCTGCTCGGGCCCAGCCTTTCCTGTCTCTGTCTCGGAAGGACGAGGTCGCTTTCTGACTCCGTTCCTCCTCCTGCATTTGTGACTTGCCTCCTCCTTCCATCCTGTTTCCCCTGTGACTCCTGTGAATTCAATGATTCGTTGTTACTACATGTATTAGAATCTTTACTGTCATTTTTTTTCTTTTTTATGCTCTGATTGTCCCACATGCAGCCTGTGAACATAAATAAGTTACAAAGATTTTGTTTTGTTTTTAGGGCAGGGACTTGCTATGCAGTTGAGGCTGGCTTGAACTCTTACCCTCTTGCCTCAGCCTCCTGAGTGCTGCCACTACACCTGGGCAGATGTTACTGTAGCAGCACGTGTCCATACTTTTCCTTTATGGCTTGTGCTTTTTGTATCTTTGTTTTGGTGTTTGTTTGTTTGTTTGAGACACTCTATTGTGTAGGCTGGCCTTGAACTCACAATGATCCCGTTGTCTCAGCCTCCTGGGTGCTGGAATGACAGGTGACCATTCCTGGCTCCTGGCTTGCTTTTTGTACCCTAGATTTCTTAATTAGTTCAGGCTGGTCTTGAGCTCACTTTGTAGCCCAAGTTGGTCTCAAACTTGAAATGGCCCTCCTGCCTCAGCCTCTCAAGTGCTGGGCTTACAGGCAGCACCCCCATGCCAGCTTTTCTTACAAAATTTAAAAATGTATTTATTTAGATTTTGATCTGCTTGGGCTCCCTAAGGGACTAGTTTATTTTTCCCCCATGTGAATACACTAGAGTCTCAGAACAATTTTTTGAATAAAGTGTTCGTGTTTTGTGATTTCTGATCTCATCTCTGAGTACCAAGTTGTCCTACACGTTCGGCTCTGCTGGGTTCTCCTCTGGGCCCTGGGCTTGTTTATACCTGAGCTTACAGAATAACAACCTAATTGACATACTTTAGTGCTAAGGTTCAAAGTTTTAGAGGGGACAACGTCTCCCACCTTGTACATCACCATTGTCTTAGCTCTTCTGGTCTGTGTTCTTCCGCTTAGATTGAGAATTTAGAATCAGTTTGCTGAATTCCGTGAAATTCCAGTATTGGTAGCTTTATTTCCCCCAGAATCCCTTATACATTTTTATTTAGGCTTATGCTGAGTCACTTTATATGCTATTATAATTGGGATCGTTTTGAAATGTAACTTTTGTGGTTGTGGTTGATATAAAAACAATACAATTGATTTTTGTATATTTTTATTTTTTTTTCTTTTGGGTGCCAGTAATCGAACTCATGACCTCATGCTTGCCAGGCAGGCGTTTATGCCACTGAGCTAAAGCCCTGGCCCCTGGCTATTATTCTTATATCCAGCAACCTCAATGAATTTTGCTTCTGTTGTTGTTGTTGTTGTTGTGGGATCTCACTGTATTTCCCAGGCTGACCCCCCAGTCCTGGGCTGGGGTGATCTTCCTGTTCCAGCCTCCCAAGGTGGGAACTGTAGACACACAACTGTGCCCCAACTTAAATTACCTCTTTTTTATAAAGTTCTAATGGTTCATTATAGAGGCTTTTTATTTTTCCATATATTCAATTTATTATCTACAACTTTTTCCCTCCAAATCTGTATCTTTTACTTAGTTATCTTACACCTGCTTGCCTTCAGTACCACATGGAAGAGTAGTTATCAGTTCAGGTTGTATTCATTGCTGTGTAAGCAGGAACCCCCAGGGTTAGTGTTTACTTTTCTGAAGTAATTTAAGAAAACTACAGGCCAGTCTCTTTAATGGACATAGAGGCAAAAACCCTCAACAAGATACTGGCTATCCCAAGGCAACAAGTGGCTAAAAAGATCACACATGGTAACTGAGGAGGCCCCATCCTGGAGACGCAGGGGTGCTGAGTGCAGCTCATCCCGGGAAGGAAGCAAGGACAGAAGCCTGTGCTCCCTCACAGACAGGGAGAAACCTGGACAGAATCTGACCTGTGCTGACAGAACCCTGAAGATGGGCCAGGATCGAGCTCAGAGGTGCAGCCACCTGCCTGGCATGCGCAAGGTCCTGAGCTGGAGCCTGGGTTCCAAACAAAACAAAACCCCAAAGAAAAAGAGAAACAAAAGACCTCATCTCAGTCTGATAAAAGCCACTTAGGACAGACCATCAGCCAACATCACATTAAGTGAGGAAAAGCGTTCCCTCTAAAATCAGGAACGTGACAGGGACGTCTGGTAACACCGCCCTGTCCCATATAGTACTCACAACTTAGCCAGAGCGGTCAGGTAAGAGAAAGACAAGCAATACATTTAGGAAAAAGCAAATTATTGTTATTTACAGGTGACATGATTCTTTACATAGAAGAACCAAAGAATTCTACCAGAAGACTTCTAGAATTAATTAAGTTCAGTAATGTAGAAGGACACAAAATTGACACACAGAAATCTGTAGCATTCCTGTACACTGATAATAAATTCTCTGAGGAAGAAATTTAGGAAAATAATACCATTCACAGTAGCTTCAAAAAAAATCTGGGAATTAATGTAACAAAGGAAGTGAAAGAACTCTGTTATGGATTAAACACTGGTGGTCAACTTAACGCCAGCTGAATCAAATCAGCATGGTGCTGCGTGCAGATGGCCCCGCTGAGGAGAGTCGCCAGCATAAGCAGAGACTAGAAGAATAGCGGGGCGTCGTGGGCATCTCTGTGTTGCTGTCTGAGCCGTTGGTTCTCTTGGAGGAGCTCGTCGTGCTGGCTTCCCCAGTGTGAGTTCCACCACTGTCATCGGAGGAAGAACTCGGGACCTTGTCGCTGAGAGTGGCTGTGGTTCACTTTGGGGAGCTCTGGTCCTCACATGGAGCATGGCTTCCTGGCTCCAGAGGCGAAGACGTGTGCTGTTTAATCTCCAGGAGAAGCTTGTCACGCTGGCTTCCTGGCATGTACTCGACTGTTCTTATCGTCAGAGGAGCTCAGGACCTCCGTGTGGTGCTTTTCAGGGCAGCCCCAGTTCTTATTTTTAGTGTGACTTCTCCGTGCCAGTGTAGAACCCTCAACCTACTCACAGCTCCTTCATCCTACTCACATAGCCTTTCCAGTGTCGTCCACTGACCTTTGGGCCTTCCTAGTGCAGATCTGTAAAACAGACTGGGGTGAGTCCTTGCCGTGGGCGCTAGACCTCTGGTTGGACTCATGGGAGGCACTGTCATGGGCTCTGGGTCTTCATCTGGACTTCTGCAGGACATTGCTGTGGGATCCAGGCCCTTGGCTGAATGTTCTGGGTCTTTGGTATTGTGGACAGATTTCCTGTACTTTTTTGTGTTTAACTCTGGGTGACCATCATAAAATAATGTCCTGATTCTAGTTGTTCTCCTCACAACCTCTGACTACAACAAACTGTATAATGGAAGCTATAGTGCTCTGAAAAAGATCAAAGAGAACACCAGAAAATGAAAAGAAAAAAAGATAAAAATAAAAAAAACCCAGAAAATAGAACTTGGTGTGGTTTCACAGGACTGTAATCCTACCATTTGGGAGCTGAGGCAGGAGAATCATGAGTTCGAGGCCAGCCTGAGCTACACAGTGAGATCCTGTCTCAAAAAACCAAAAAAGGAAAAGAAAATGGAAAGATATTCCCTGTTCCTGCACAGGCAGAACCAATATTATTAAACAGGTCGCATCACCAAACTGACACAAAGACCCCAACCCAACCTACCAATGGCGCTCCTCCCCGAAAAGACGAGGCTGGTAAGCTCCATATAAAACCAGAGGAGACTCGGGACAGCAGAGCAGTCCTGGGCAGCAGGAGCACAGCAGGAGCCACTGTAGTCCAGGGTTTGAAGTCACGTTACAGAGCTACCATGATAAAAGCAGCATGGTACAGGCACAAAACCAGGCCTGAGGACCAGTGGGACAGAACAGAGTGGAACAGAGCAGTGATGGTGGTGCTTGTGCTGCAGACTCAGCTCCACTGGAACAGAGGGTGCAGAAACAGCTCCGGGTGCCTTCTGCCATCTCACCTTCAGCAGAAGGGCCAACAGGACATGCTGGGCAAAACTGGCCTCGGGGTTAACAAATGGTGCTGAGAAGCCAGCTCTCGACATGCAGGGGACTGAACCCGCCCTTCTGGGCATGTGCTAAAGAAACATCGGAATGGCCACAGGCTAAATGCTAAGACAGAAGTGGGATCTGCAGGAAGATGCAAGTAAAAACTCTTGAAGACAGGCATAGGCCAGGAGTTTGTAAACAGAGTTCCAGTTGTACAGGACACCCCAAGAATCAGCCAAGGGGGTCATAGCAAAGCCAAAGGCTTCTGCACACAAAAGAAACAACAGAGGCAGGAAACCTACAGAGTGGGAAAAAATTTGATGGCTACTCCTACACAGAAGACTAATGTCTAGAATATACAAAGTGTTCAAAAAAATTAGGCCTCCCCATAAAAGATCCAATCAAAAAAATGAGCAACTGGTCGTCAGCATGGTGGGACTCACTTGTAATTGCAGCACTCAGGAGGCTGAGGCAGGAGGATTGCTGTGAATTTGAGGCCACCCCGGAAAACACTGAGATCATGTCACAAAACAAAATGGGCTACCAAAATGGGCACCCTATAGACAGCCAGTAATTACATGAAAAAAAATGTTCAGCATCACTGGCCATTAGAGAAGTGCACATTAAATAACACTGAGAGTCCGTCTCACTCCAGAAAACATAGCGCATGAGAGTAGCCCATGCGCTAAGGGCTCCCGGCGTGGGAGTGTAAACTGGTGTAGTCACTATGGAAACCTGTGTGGAGCCACTCAGGAAGCTGAAGCTGGAAACCTCGCTGGCCCAGCCACCCTGCTGCTAGCTCCCTGCCTGCTCTCCCCAGCCCTGTCCAGCCCAGTGGGCCTGGTTCCTCCTGCACCCCAGCCTGTCACACAAGAGCCCAGCGTAACTTTTTGTCTTTTTAAGAGGGTCTCGCTCTGCAGCTCAGGCTGACCTTGAACTCACTTTGTAGCCCAGGCTGGCTTCAGCCTCCCAAGTCATGAGATGGCAGGAGTGCCCAGCACGCCCAGCCATCCCAGGGTAACTTCTGATGAGACGAGTCCATCGCCCTGCCTACACGGGGCCATTTCCTCCTCCCTACAGTCACATCTCCGTCTCTGGTATGGGAGCCTGGTCCCACAGCACCCGTTAGCTGCTCGCACACTCGCAGTGCCTGCTGCCCTCCCGGCCAGGGCCCCCCAGGTGCAGATCCTCGGGCTCACCACCTTTGCCCCCCACTCCGTCCCTCCGCTCCAGCCTTGCTTGCCCCGCCTCAGGCCACACCTCCTAGCCCTTCCCAACGGTCCTCCCTGGAGGCTTTAGTGACAGTTCCCATAGCTCTCCAGGCTGTCAGCTGTGATCTCTATCTGCAGCCTTCCCTGAGGCTGTCACCAGACCCCTCTATCCTGTCCCCTCCTGCAGATGCTGAGCCCCCTCCAGGACAGTTTGTCCCACAACGTCCCTACCTCGGCGCCACCCTGTCCATCCCAGAGCTCTGGATCTCTCCCTCCTGAGACAGTGGGGACTGCATGCCTCCCTCACCCCTCACTCAGCCTCACCGCTCTTCTCGGCCTCTGGGTTCCCCTTCCCCGCCCCCACCCCAGCCCCAAGGGGTGATCTCTCCCTGGCTGCCCCTCATCCCTTGGTCACTCCCATGCCTGCCTCAGTGTCTCCTTCACAGCTGCCATAACCATGCAGCGCCCCTGCCTTGCTTCT
The DNA here is from genome assembly GCA_004027455.1 of Hydrochoerus hydrochaeris. Classification (NCBI taxonomy): domain Eukaryota; kingdom Metazoa; phylum Chordata; class Mammalia; order Rodentia; family Hydrochaeridae; genus Hydrochoerus; species Hydrochoerus hydrochaeris. The sequence goes on from PVLA01005659.1 coordinate 65,047, forward strand.
CACTGCCCTCACCTGGACCGGAGCACCGGGAGCGCCAGGCTGTGGTGCCTCCTGGGGATCCTCCAGGGAAGTGTTCTGCACCCTCATCCTCCCGCCTCCACCTCAGCCTTTGCTCCCAGAACAGCTCCTGCCCTTGGCCTACACTCTCTGCTGACCCTGCGGTGGCTTCCCAGGCTGGTGCTGATTCACCCCCCACAGCTTGAGTGCTTTGGCTTCACCGCCACCGTTGTCACCCCTTAAGCCAGACTGAAGAGCAGCCGCCTTCCCGCTCTTCAGTCCCCAAGAACAGGTGACATTCAGCGCTGTGCGTCCAGAGTTCATGCCTGCTTCACCAACCACTGCCAACCTCTGCTTAGTGCTGATGGCACCATGGCAGGAGGCCATTTGCCTTTGCCACTGATCCCAGGTCCCCCGGGTGGCTTACACCCGCCCGAAGGAAACGCTGGGTCATAGGGCTCTAGTGCTTGTGTTTGTGTTTCTGTCTCTGCCCACTGGGGCAGGAGCAGGGCCTGGCATGTTTGGGGCGGGCACACACACTGGCTGAGTCCCTGCCTGTGGCCATTGCTCATTCATGTCGCCACCAGCCGGCACAGGCACCCATGTGGCGCTGCGCGCTCCTCTGTGGGAAGAGCTGTTTACCCAGTGCAGCCGGCACTGTGCCTTCACCCGTTTCCTGACAACTGTCAGCCTCGCCAGTTCCCTGACCCCTGTGCCCGGCATGTGGTGAGCCCATGTGCGTGGCCCAGAGGGCAGGGCGAGGGATGCCCTCATGGCCCTTGTCGTCCTGAGCAGCTGCCCGGGTGGCACGCTGGTGCGTGGTGGGCAGCCATGTGTTCAGGGTCACGCTGATCTGTCGGTGGCTTCCAGTTTGTCTCACCTTTTCCCCTTGTACTGGGGATTGATTTTCCTTACTAAAAAATTTACTGAAGGTCTCAGGAACCCTATTTTAATGACTAGAAAGTATTACAATGATGTAGCACACAGGTTTATCATTAACTGTTTTATGAATGACTTTATTGACTTTTTAACAGCATTTATCACAATAGATTTTTTTTTGTCTTTTTGAGACAGGGTCTCGCTGTGCAGTTCAGGCTGGCCTTGAGCTCACTTTGTAGCTCAGGCTGGTCTCGAACTCGCAACGATCCTCCTCTCCTGCCTCAGCCTCCCGAGTGCTGGGATTACAGGTGTGCACCGCTGCACCAAAGGCTAGGGATGTTAGTTGTTGTTTTGAGACAGAGTATTACTTTGTCATGTAGGCTGGACTTAAACTCACTATGGAGCCCAGGCTGGCCTCGAATTTGAAGCGATCTTTCTGCCTCAGCTCTTGAGTGCTGGGATGACAGGCATGTGCCACCATGCCTGGCTTGTCACGACAGATTGGAATTACTGGTTTGTGTCTGTCTTTTCCATGGAGCTGAGAACTAAAGTGTAACCTATTATTAGTGGTTCTCTTAATCACTAATCTTGGTTTTTTTTTTTTTATTCCGTCTGTCTAATATTAATACATCGAGTTCTGAAGAGAGAACCATTGAATGCAGGAGTATATATATATATGTACATATGTATCTGAATATGTGTTTGTATATAATGTACGCATGTATCATGAGGTTATTGATTTCCTAATACATCTCATGCACACACATGTAGCTGTGATTGTAATACATGTGTGCATGTGTACACATGTGTGCATATAGTGCACGTGTAACCCGTGAGCTGGTGTGATCATGTGTCACATAATACAGTGTGCGTGCGTGTGAGGGAAAGACGTGCACACGTCCACACACGACTAAGCTCACTCATCCTGTGTGTGAAGCGGGACCCCCACTTCCACTTGGCGTTGTCCCTGAGCCCCACACAGTGTCTGGCACACACTTGGTGCTGAGCAGCAGTAGCTCTTTGTTTGTGTCACTGTTAGGGGGTTTGTCACACACTGTCTTCTGGTTGTGTCCCTGCCTTTCTTTGCTGCTAAAGCGTGTTTCCCAGCAAGCAGGTACTCAGCTTTGTGTATCCCAGAAAGTCTGTGCCCTTGCTTTGAAAATCACCTGTGTTGTGACGGAACAAAGCAGCTGGCCCTGCTGTCCAGGCCTGGGGCGGAAGATGGGTGGGGTTTGCCCTCCATCCCCTCGGCTAGGCAGGCGCAGCGTCTGCCGTAGTTGTGCTGGGCTTTAGGAGACACAGCTTCCGGTCCCCCAGTGCCATGCCCCTGCAGCAGGGTGCCAGCCTGGGGCAGTGGCAGGCGCAGAGCCCTTGCTAGGGATGGTGGGCAGCTTTGGTCAGTGCTGCACTGTGCACTGATGCAGAGGGAGGTCTTCAGCGCAGAGTGTGTTGTGCGTAAACCAGGGAAGAGATGCAGCATTCAAGTGTTGGTACTGTGCTCTTATTTTTCAGCTAAATCCAGATGTGAATGTTTTCCAGCGGAAGTTTGTGAATGAAGTCCGAAGATGTGAAGAAATGGACCGGAAGCTCCGTATGTACACTGTGGTCCTGTGCAATGCTGCTCCTGTGAGGCATCGCAAGTCTTAGTCGGGAGGCAGCCAGATAGGTGGGCGCAGGAGGAGGGAGAGTCCTGCAGCCATGAGCTCAGGGCAAGCTCCTGCTCGGGCAGCTTTCTGGCATCTGGACCAGGTGCTGCCAATTGGAGCCCTGCCTACCGCAGCTGTGTGCTGAGGGTGCTGTGGTGTTGCTCACTGGCCCTGGGGCAGCAGAGCTACGTTACAGGGTGCCGAGGGGTTGCTCTACGCAGTGTCACGTGTAGGTGTCAGCAGAGCCACTGAGCTGCCCCCAGCTCTTTTTTATTTTGAGGCAGGTTCTCACCAAGCTGCCCAGGTAGGAGGACTTGAGCTTGTGATCCTCCTGCCTCAGCTTCCTAAGTGCTAGGATTATAGCACGTGGCACTGTGCCTGGCTACAGCCGCCTTGTCATTCGAACTTTGAGGAAGGAAACCCCATCGAGGGCTGAGGTACTCAGGAGTGAATGAATGCTGTTACTTTTGCTCCCAAACATCCTTTCAAGATGGGCGCTACTCATTTAACAACCGAAATTCTAAGAACCCGTGCTTTCAGTGCTTTCAGTGAGTTTCCCAGGCCTGTGAGAGCCGTGAGGGACTCCTCCTGCTGGGCGGAGCTGGCCGGCCCCAGGTGTGTGGTCACCTGCTCTGCCAAGTCACAGTTAGCTCGCTGGTAGGAGGACTGGGCCTTGCCGTACAAGAAATAAACCAGCAGTTGTCAGCTGAAAGACTTTTCTGGTGTTCAACATCTTTATTTCATACTCTGCTTGTAATTTTTATTTTCTACACTTGAAACTGCCTCAAGGGGCTGGGGTAGAGCCCTCGGCAGGCGCCTTGGGGTTGGTCCTCGAGGCCCAGCAGCCCACATTGGCTCCAGCTTGGCTGCAAACGGGAAGGCAGGCCCAGTGGGTGGATGCCCTCCACAGGCCCATGGGACCCCATGAGGCTGTGGGGAAAAGGCTTCCGCTTTCCTAGGAAAGCTGCCCCACTCTGGGGTGGAACCTTTCTCTTTTCCACTGAAGTCCCAGAGACCGCACCCTGGGCCTTCACACTCAGCAGCATCTCCCTCCTGAAATAGTCTCGGCTCAGTTGCCAGCTTGCTCAGACTGGGCTTGAATTTGGGACCCTTAGGCCTCAGCCTCCTAGAGTGCTGGGATTACAGGCATCTGCCACCAGGCCCAGCTTGAAGGAAACTTTACAGCTGGATTTTTGGGCCTTCCCTCCTAACAATCCCAGATAACAGTGATTCCAGGTGTGTGTGGCTAGCGTGAATGTTCTGCTTCTGTCACTTTAGGGTTCGTTGAGAAAGAGATAAGGAAAGCTAACATCCCAGTCATGGACACCGGTGAAAACCCAGAGGTGCCTTTTCCCCGGGACATGATTGACCTGGAAGTAAGCAAGTCTGGAGTGGAGGGGTCTCTCCGCCGAGATGAGTGGCAGCTTCAGGGTGGTGGTGGGGAGCACGGCCGGCACGCTAACCCGGGGAGTAGTGAGCCCTGTCCCAACTGCAGGTCTCTTGAGGGCGGGATTAAAGCGCACCCCCGCTCCAGAATACCGTCAAGACCTGGTAGCTCACCAACCTCATGGACTGAGGGAGTGGTCTCTGGGCTGGCTGGCTGGCTTTCTTTCTTTCTTTCCTTTTTTTTTCCCCCTTTTGTAGTACTGAACCCGTGATATTTGTCCCAAGCCATTTCCCCAGCTCCTTTTTCATATTTTGAGGCAATGTTTCGATGTTACTTAAGTTACCAAGGCTGGGCTCAAACTTGCAGTCCTCCTGCCTCAGCCTCCCAAAGAGCAGGGATTATAAGTGTGTACCACAGTTTGTCTTTCTTATACTTGACAATATTTATTTGTGCCTTTTTTTGGTCTTTTTCTTTTTTAATGGTACTGGTGATTAAACTCAGGCCTTTGCACTGAGCTATATTGTCAGCCCTTTAAAAACTTTTTTTTTATAATTTTGAGACAGAGTTGTTAAATTGCCCAGAGTGGGTTTAAACTTGCAATCCTCCTGCCTCAGCCTCTGAGACTGCTGGAATTACAAATGTGGGTAGCACTGGGTTTTGGTAATATTTATCCATCTGAAATCCCTGGTGAGATTTAGAGTGTGACATAGACTCCATAGACAAAAAAAGACTATTATTGCTCTGATAGTCCCAGCAGCGATGGTGGGGTAGTGACTCTGACAGTGGGCATGGCCACGTTTGGGGTGGGGGTAGGGGGTGAGGGGTAGGGGGTTGGGGTGGGGGGTGCTGTCTTTCGAGTGAGCGTCCTGAGCGCTGAGTGCTTCCTTTCCTCTAGGCCAATTTTGAGAAGATCGAAAACGAGCTGAAGGAAATCAACACAAACCAAGAGGCCCTGAAGAGAAACTTCCTGGAGCTGACCGAGCTCAAATTCATTCTCCGCAAAACTCAGCAGTTTTTCGATGAGGTCAGCCTGTTGTTTCTTTAGCCTCTGAGCGGCTGGTACTCCACCTGCACCAGTGGGCCATGTTTTATTCCAGAATTATTTTAATTTGCTAGTTTGGAAGCGACACCATTTTTGCACTCTATTTTAGTTGAAACAGTCAGATTATGTTCCATTGTCATGCAGTGCATAGCCAGCCATGGTTCTATATATTTTCACATTTTCTGCAATTTTTCATCTCAACATGGGACCCTACAGTCGTTGTGTAAACGTAGGTAGTTGAAATTGTTATGTTACGGTGATGAGGAAATACAGTACAAGGTAAGTAGATGCTTACAGTTCAAGTTGAAGAAACAAACACCTGGTTATACACAAAACTGTAACAAATATTTAATCTCCAAACCTTCTGGCATCAGATTTTGATTTTGATTTTATTCTCCGTGAAATTGCCCACAAGTCCCTGGGTTGAGGAGTGGGTGCTGCAGGGCCAGGCGACAATTTGCGAAGGCTCCATGGAAAGGACACAGAGTCAGAAGCCCCTTCTCCCACTAAACCTGGGAGAAGGCTCAGCTTTCAGCTCAGATGTTCCCAACCCCAGAGCCCAAAGGGCTGGTAACTTTGCTCTTCCCCGTGTCTGCACCCCAGATCTGAAACAAGTTCACAAGATGGCTCTAGGCTGGCACTGTTCTGTGTGTCTTGTAAAGATTTTTATTTTATTTGCTCAACAACAAAAAGTTGGCCAGGCATTAGGAATACAGTTGGTCTGTCGGAGTTGGCCTCTGATGGTCTCAGCTTCACTTTCCTTTTCTGCTCTGGAGAAGAGACCAGGTCTCTGTGGTCCTGTGGGCTGAGCAACAGGAGCAGCTCCCGGGGATCCAGGCAGAACCTGCCCAGGGCCTCTGCCCTGAGTCAGGCACCCTGGTGGGTGGGAAGCTGGCTGAGGGACAAGATGTGTCTGAGGCCTGCTGGGTGGAACTGCTAGTCTGGGACACACTGCTACAGTGTGACATGTCCCACAGCACCAAGGACCAGCCTGGAGACGCTGTGCTGAGGAGCAGCACTGCAGCCCTGGATGTGCGACGGGCCGCTGGGTCTGCACAGCCAGCGGCAGGTGCTGCCCAGGCTTGATCCCACTGGCACCACTTCAGCTGTTTAAGGCCTTTTGCTGCAGGCAGAGCCCTTGGGCCACAGGGTTCTAATGGACACCGCGAAGGCCCCAGGCTGCTCACCCCAGCGTGACCACTCGCTGCATGCTCCTCAGGAGGTGCGAGACGTGCAAGGCCATCGCCAAGTGTGAGGCATGTCGGGCTGACCCGGTGGGGCATTCTCCGTGCTCACAGACGTGTGCTTTGCTTTTTCTTTCCTACATGGTGCTGGGCATGAACCAAGGGCCTGGCACACCTGGGCACACAGCCGCCCACAGCACTGCTCACCACACTGGTGCAGCGAGCGTCCCCTGTGCTCGGTTTTTGGCCCTCAGTTGTCCTCAGTTCCTTTTGAGTGCCCTTCACTGTACCTCTTTGATCCTTGAAAATGTCCTCCTGACCTTTGGCTGCGAGGGGCAGAGGATGCACCCCACTGTGGTTCTACAGAGGGATCCTGAGGAAAGACTGCAGGAGATGGCAAGAGTACTTGTACATAGCCTAAAGGAGGCTTGGGTTCCATGCCCTGCATCCCCCCAAAAACAGGCTGTTAACTTTCTAAGATACAACAGTGAAAATTAATTCCATGATTACTGAGCCTGAACAATAGATGCCAGGTTCTGGGCTGGCTGTTGTCTGCCTGCTCATCCAGTCTCGGAAGCCTTGAGCCGGGCTGTGCCTTGATTTCCCCCGCTCCTAGCCCCACAGCTGCACAAGAGTCCCTGGCGGCTCAGCCCGTCTTTGCCACTGTCGCTCAGCTGCCCCAGGTCCTCGCCACACCCCCAGCCCACTGTGCTTCCAGACAGCACCGACAGGGCCCAGACCTTGCAGCGGGGCCACACGCATGTGCGAGTGTGTATGTAAACAGTGCAAGAGGTGAGCAGGCTCGGGGCGCTCCATGTTGAAGATGGAATAGTTTTTCATGAGAATCTCTTCTGTGCCTGAAATGTTAATGTTAGCAAATGGCCTTAAACACAGCCCATGTTTAACCCGCTGGTCTTTGCGATGCTTTGGTGAATATAATCAACTGTGTACGGTAATGAGCAAGCAGATGGCGGGCAAATCGGAGTGTGATTCTTTGTGTATTTAGGTGTGGGCTTGTGATTGCCAGGGAAAGGGTACACAGCTGCCGCCTATTTGTGTGATTGAAGTGATTACAGATTCACAGAGCCCTTCCTATCCAGAGCGTTTCGGATGACTTGTTAATGATTGCCCTTTTCTCAGTCTTCTTGCTTATGAAGAGCTGTAAGAGCTGGAGAGATTTCTCTGCATCTTTTACCATAAGCACCATGACATAAGAGCGCAAAGAAGACTGGAAAAGTAATGGTTAATGGCATGCAGACCCCGCCTTCCTTTCCCTCTGAATTTTCCATCTACCCGCTTTCCCTCTTTTCTCTCCCATCTGCCACCTCCTCCGGCCCCCCCGGGTGCGCGCTGCAGGCGGTAAACGGTCTCAGGCTCTCGGGTCAGGGTCAGCGGGTGGGGAGGAGCTGCTGCTGTGTCCGGGCTCTGGGCTCTGGTGAGGGCTCTAGACAGGAACCCACTGTGCTTCCTTGAGAAAGGCGTGGCTCTGCTCAGTGGCCCAGGGCCGGGTGATGATTGGAGGACAGGCAACGTGCAGGTGTTTGGGGATGGAGTCCCTAGGTTAGAGCACAGCACCGTTTCAGTGTTACTCTGAAGGCGTTCAGCCAGTGGCACTGGCCCTGATCCCTTGCCGTCCCAAGTTGGAATCTCTGCTCTAGTACTGGTGATTTCTAAGCGTGAAGCGGAGATTAGTGGTTAGGAGCTAGGCTGGCACAGCAGATGCTCAATGCCAAGTCTGCAGTGCAGCTCTGCAAGAATCCCAGCTCCAGGTTGGGAGCCCTCTGGTGGAGGGGCACTGCTCCCCGGCCCTCCATTACCCCTCAGGGCACATGCCCTTGAGTGTGACCTTGAGGTTGACTGGGCCCTGTGACCTGCTGGGGGGTAGGACAGGGTGCTGTGGGCCACACTCAGCTTGCTGACTCTGGTTATCCAGTCCAGGAGCCCAGTGCTTGTGGTCAGGTGATTGCAAGTAGAGCCCAGAGAGCCCTCTGCATGCTGGCGGCAGCAGGTGTAACCACGGTTGCAGCCCCAGCACAGGAACCGCTGGTGCCCCAGGGTCTCCCTGTGCCCACTGTGTTCACTCCTTTAGACCAGCCTGGTCCTCACCTCCCAGACAGTTGTTGCTTTTCCTCCTTGGGTCTCAAGTCCCCCTGATTTATGCCTTGTTTCCCCCTGACTGATACGCATCTAGGCTTGTGGCTTTGTCAGGGAGATCCTCCCGGGGTATTTTTTGATAATGTGGTTGACAGGAATAGATTCAAATTGGAACTGGAATGAAAACAACAGAGAAAAAAAATTTCCAACTTCTGTTCAGGTTTGCTTTTGAAAAGGCTGATTTTTCCTGGTCCTTGGTTAGCTGAAGCCCAAGGGGTTAAAGGAGTGGGGCAGGCAGCAGAGAAGTGGGCTGGGTTTGGTTTTGCAGAGTGGCTGCTTCTGCTGGTGGCAGTAGAGGAGGTAGGGTAGAAAGGTGAGGAGACCTCCGTGCGGCCCCTTGTCCCCTGCTGCTATGTAGAAGCTGTCCCAGTGGACGCCGTTCCCTGCTAGGCAGGCCAGCGCAGGGCTCTGGGTCATTGATTATCTGCCGCTTTTCCTGCTCCACCTGGCTCTGGAGCTGTGATCTCAAGAGCCCTTCCACCCTGAAATCTACAGACACGCTGCAGAGTTTCTAGACGGCGGGACTGCAAGCACACTGCTTCCTTTACGGACAGACGCAGCGAGTGCAGGCCTGCTGGCTGCTATGCCCCACACTTTGGAAGGAGACGCGCTTTCAGTCCCATACTACAGGCCTCACTGTGGCCATGTGGAAGTTCTCATGTCCCTGGTTTCTGTGGCTGGAGGACCTGGTCCCTGGAGTCAGCCCTCAGTCCTCCTGGTCACCCTGTGTGCAGTGGCAGTGCCTGGGGAGGCACCTCCCACCTGTCACAGCATTCCAGGGGCTGAGGCTGAGTTTGTGGCAGCTCCTGTCGGAGCACAGGGAGTGCTCTGAGCGTTCACAGTCACCGGGAACCAGGAGAGGGAACGGCTTCCACCGGGAGCAGCTTTGCTCACCTCTGCATCACGCCTCATCACTCCTCCGGGTGCTTCGCTGGGCAGCCCCGCTTTCTTCCCTCATGTTTCCTCCTTTGTTTTCTTCCTTCATTCTTCCTGTCTGCCCTCATGGGTGTGTCTTGCCTTCTGGTGGTTTTTCCCATCTCTCTTTTCTGAACCTGCCTCCTGGTTCCTCGTTCCCTGCATGCCACTAACTATTTTCATTAGATATTAATTGATTTGTGAATTCAGGCTGAATTGCATCATCAGCAGATGGCGGATCCAGACCTGTTGGAAGAGTCCTCGTCGCTCCTGGAGCCCAGCGAGATGGGGAGAGGCGCTCCGCTGCGGCTGGGGTAAGCCCGGTCAGCTTGTGCTCACAATCTGGTCTTGCGCCGCCCTGGGAAGAATGAGGCTGGGGGTGCCGCTGCTGGCCTGTCCAGCAGCTGCTGGCTGTGACTCCTCCCTCTGCCTCTTCCGGTGTCCGGCCCCGCCCTGAGCCAAGGGGCAGCACCACAATCTGCTCTCCCCGCAGTTTCGTGGCTGGAGTGATCAACCGGGAGCGCATCCCCACCTTTGAACGCATGCTGTGGCGCGTGTGCCGAGGGAACGTGTTCCTGCGACAGGCGGAGATTGAGAACCCCCTGGAGGACCCCGTGACTGTAAGACAAGGGGACGGCGTCCCCTGCAGGGGGTCTCACGAGGGACCCTAGCCTAGGACACAGCATGGGGCCGCCTTCCCTGTCCTGGAAGGGCCAACCACACCCAGCACAGCGTCTGCAGTGCACGTGACCTAGATGAGATTTTTAAGCTTAACCTGAGGGGGTCGGGTTTGGATTGAAAATAGGGTTTTTCCAATTACTTAATGGTTTAGCTTTATTGATTCCCTCTTACGAATTTGGAACTGAAGGAAAAATTGCCTCTCGTGATAACTTAGAACAAGACATCAGGTTCCACACCAGGTAATATTCACATGTGAAAAGAGGAGTGACTGCCAGGCATGGCATGGTGTGCACATGAGAGGCTGAGGCAGGAGGATCCCTGTGTGTTTGAGGCCAGCCTGGGCCACATAGTAACTTCAAAGCCAGACTGAATGACATGGTGAGACCTGGTCTCAAAAAGACAAAAAAAAAAAAAAAAAAAGAGAGAGGAGCCACTTCCTCAGCTGCAGTCTTTATGAGCTGATAACACTTTGCTGGGTAGGACTTTATTGCCGTCACATTTGTTGGGAGAACGGGATTTTGCTAGGAGTAGCCACCATGCAAGACAGAGGAATTATAGCAGGGCCTGAGCGCACTGCGGGAGCTTCAGGCCTCTCCCCTAGCACCGTTAGAATCCCAGGCTTGGGCTTTTGTCGCTTTCTTAATCTTCCTTCTCTGCCTAAGAAGAGAGACTGCTACAGGGCTGGGGCGTTGGGGTGGATGCCGAGGCAAACCTCCTCACTTGGACAAGCTCACTGTCTTGCAGGTCTCTCCTGGCTAGTGGAGCGGTCTGGGCTGCCTGGTCCAGGTTCTTCCCAGCCACAGAGGTGGATTTATGAGCAGACCCAGGAGGGGCCAGCCTGCAGCAGGGCCACGTGGCCGGAGGGCATAGGGCCTAAGCCTTGCATCCTGGCTCTGTGTCCCCGGCCCTCTATGGGCATGCTTGCTTTCTTCTCACGAGCTGGTGTGTGCAGTTTGATCCTAGCCATTGCAGTGGCCAGGCCCCCAGTTAGCGCTCCTTGCCCGCCGCTCATGGGCTCGGTCTCTGCTCCCAGCCTGCACCTAGGATGTGGACCTGGCCTTTGGCGTGGCCACCTCTTCCCCATCTCCCAGCCTGTGTTAACAAATCTGGGCTTCTGGGTTGCAGTCTTTCTGGAAGTCGGCTCCATATAGTCATCGGCCCTTACCTGAGGCTAAGCCAGGACAGATAGACGGGCAGGGCTTCCCCTGCCCCATCCTCTGTGCTAACAGAAGGTCCACAGCTGAGCTGGAGCGCAACCAGACTGACGCTGAGGCCCCTCTGCCAGGCTGCAGGCGCGTCTGAAAGCAGACGTGTGGCCCTGGGAGCAGCATGTCGATGTCCTTGTCACGATGCCTCAGCTGCGTGCGGGTGGGCACGGTGGCTGCATCCTCATGGGCTCCTAGTGCCCTCCACCACCCTGGAGAGCTGTTGGGCTACAGTTTCCAGATGGAGCTCAGAGCCCCTGCCTTTCACTTCTGTGGCCCAGGGCGACTACGTGCACAAGTCCGTGTTCATCATCTTCTTCCAGGGCGACCAGCTCAAGAACAGAGTGAAGAAGATCTGTGAGGGGTAAGGGGTCCCCCACCTGCACTAGGGTCACTGCCTGGCTGTGGGCACGGAGGCTTTCCGCCTGCCAGGCGGGGGTGCGTATTCCACAGCGCCGGGCTGATTCTGAGTGCATACAGAGCTGGCGCGCCTGTAACCCCAGCTCTCCGGAAGGCCAAGGCGGGAGGCTCACATGTCCCAGGCCAGTGTGGGCAGCTTACTGAGGCCTTGTCTCAAGATAAACAACAGAGAGCGGTCAGTGAGCGCAGTCACAGTGGGGTCACCACCAGTACCTCAAAGAAAAGGTCCAAGTTCTTTTTCTCAGAAGTCCGCAGTCCTCTTTGTCTTTGTTTTGTTTTGTTTCGTTTTTGTACTGGGAATCAAACTCACAACCTCATGCTTGCCAGGCATGTGCCTATGCCACTGAGCTAAATCCCGCCTCCCCCCCGCCCCCCCTCCTCTTTGGGGGCAGTAGGCCTGCGTGGTGCCGCTGACGCTGCGTCCTGACATTTGGGAAAGTCTTGAGGATAGAATGATTTCTGTGATATTTTTCTCTAGTAAGTTACTCTTTTTATTTTTTTATCTCTTTGTGCCGGCAGTGGAACTCACAATCTTGTGCTTGCCAGGCAGGCGCTGAGCCGCTGAGCCATATCCCCGGCCCTCTGGTCATTTGTTCTCCAAGCCCTTTCCTGGTTTTTGCTCCCAAGGGGATCTCACAGCTACAGGGGAGGCCGGGTGGTCCTGATGCCCGCTGTGACTCAGGCCTCCTGGAGTAGACAGTGTTAGCAGCGGTCTAGCCTCACCTGCTTTCACCCTACCCAGTCAGTTATGGCCCAAGGGATCTACACTGAACGTGTTAAGGAACTTAACGCTGGGGGTGGTGGCACATTCCCGTAACCCTGGCGCCTGGGAGCTGGGTCCGAGGTCAGCCTGGGCCGCATAGCAAGTTTGAGGCCAGGGTGGGCTGTGGAGAGAGACCCTCTCCCCAAACAGCAGCTGCTAAGAGGAGGAAGACTGAAGCAAGGGCAGGCGCACGTTTCTCAGGCCGCTCTGTGCATTGCAGGTTCCGGGCTTCACTCTATCCGTGTCCTGAGACGCCACAGGAAAGGAAGGAAATGGCTTCCGGAGTCAATACCAGAATCGATGACCTCCAGATGGTACGCAGAGGCGGGAGGATTTCTTCTAAGTGTGCACTTGGGGATTGCTGGGTTTCGGAGGTGGCCCCAGAGACTGGGCACAGCAGTCCCGGGTACAGGTCACTCTGGTCTCAGGGAGAGCCTAAGAAAACAACTGCTAGAGATATCATTGTCACCCATGAGCGAGACAGGTGCCGTGTATTCAGCTCCCTCCACCTCGTACGAGGTGCTCCTCTCCGGTGGTGACAGGAGGGTCAGAAGTGTGCACGCCCCTCCCCTCCCGGCCCCCCCCCAGGACCTGTGATCCTGCTGGCTGAGGGACCCTGTGGCCATGGTGGCACAGCCTCGGCACTGGGGTGTCTCACCTCCACAGGCTGAAGAATGAAGTCAGAGAATGGTGTTAAAAATACTAGGATTTGAGTTTTAAAAATCAGGACATAGGAACTAAAATTTTCAAAAGACCTTAAATACCAAGGTGTGAGGTGGAGAAAAAAGGCAGCTGCACCTTGGGTCACACAGCCGCACAGCAGCCTTCCTGCCATGATTAGGACCGTGACCACAAGGGGGTGGGCACGGCAAGGACAGGAGATGGCTCTCCTGAGGTCACACTGAGTTTCCCTGTCACCGGCCTTTGCTTTTTTTGTTGTTTGGTTGGTTTTGGGAGACAGGTTCTCACTGTATAGCCAAGGCTGAGCTCAAACTCCCAAAGATCCTCCTGCTTCAACCACCCAAGTGCTGGGATTTCGGGCATGAGGGTCCCCACATCTGCTCAGCCTTTGCTTTTAACCTCTGCAAGGTCACCTTGCCGCATGCAGAATGGCTTCTCAGGGCTGCGCGGCTGCTCTGTTTGGCGGAGCTGGGAACTTTAACATGGCTGGTGTGAAGCCTTTCCCCTTCAGGGGAAGGTGGGTTGTCCAGTGGCCTCCTGTAGGCCGTGGGGGGCTCCCTGTCTCTGCTGCTGAGTCTGAGACGTGGTGCTGTGGGATCGGGCTATGAAATGCACCTCGACTTCCTCTGGGGCACTCTGACGGGGGGCTGGGCTTCGCGTGGAGTCTGCTCTGCAGCCCTGGGCTGTGTGCGTCCTGACCCCTTCATCGGAGGTGCCAGGCATGGGTGTGGGTGCAGCATGGGCGGGGCCGAGCTCGGGGGTGTTGCCACCCCTCACCGTGTGGTTTCTGGGTTGGGGGAGAGGAAACATGGGGAGCTAGGCTAAACAGCAGCCTCTGAACAGCTTAGTTTGAAGCTAAATGAAAACGAATTAAAAAGTCTATTTTCAGATGGTTTCGGTGCAGTGCCCGTTAGAAAGCTGCTTCCGGGGCCACTGGTGCTCAGGCCCTGCTTCTGTCCCTATCCCTGAAGGTTCTGAACCAAACCGAGGACCACCGGCAGCGGGTGCTGCAGGCCGCTGCCAAGAACATCCGGGTCTGGTTCATCAAGGTGCGCAAGATGAAGGCCATCTACCACACGCTGAACCTCTGCAACATCGACGTCACCCAGAAGTGCCTGATCGCCGAGGTCTGGTGCCCCGTCACCGACCTGGACTCCATCCAGTTTGCGCTCAGGCGGGGCACGGTGAGTCCCCACAGCCGCCAGGCCTGTGCTTTCTCCTGTATCCACACGGTGCGTGGCCCCTGGTGGGCAGTGTGGGCCACCAGGGCAGCAGTGTCGCCACGTGCTTGCGGTCCCCTTCTGGCTGTGTCCCTTGGAGGCTCACAGCTGCTGCCTAGGCTGGGGGCACGGGGATGTAGCGACGAGCTCCGAGACCGCACGGTGGGTGGATGTGACAGGGTGCCAAGCTCCCGCCAGCCCAGTGAGTGTGGGCCCTGTGTGCCAGGTGACTAGAGAAGGCTCCAAGGAGGGCTGGAGGCGGGCGCAGCTCTGTGTTGCAGCATTTCTAGCACAGCCTAGGTCCGGTTTCTGTCCCAGCACCAGGCACATGAAACAGAGCACGGGGAAGCCCGGCAGAGCAAGGTGGCATTGGCGAATCCTCCAAAAACCAGAGGAGGTGGGGCCTGGGGCAGCAGCCTGTGCCCAGCACAGCCTGGCAGTTTATGTTTTTGGTATTTTAGCGCAGGGTCTCACTGTGCAGTTCAGGCAGGCCTTGAACTCACTAGGTAGCCAGGCTGGCCTCAGATTCATGGTGATCCTCATGCCTCAGCCTCCTGAGTGCTAGGATTACAGGCGGACACCATCACACCAGGCATCAGAAGGGTTGTTGAAGAACCGGGGATGCAGCCGAGGTTACAGCTGGGGATGCAGCTCGGTGGTGCAGCACCTGCCTGGCAAGTGCCAGGTCCCGAGTTCAATTCCTAGTACAAAAATGAAAAAACGGGTCAGCAGTTTTGCATGTTATCCCGAGTTGGAAGGTGTGAGGGATTCTGCAGGTGGCAGCAAATGTGGCTGTCACCTGGACTCAGGAAGTGATAGCCAGCCCAGGCTCAGACTTGAAGGTGGAGGAGAGGAAGCCGGTGCAGGGCCTCTGAGGGATTGGGGCAGGGCCGCGTCGAGAGGTCCAGTGTGTGGCCCTTGAACCTGGGCTGCATCTGGAGGGCAGCTTCTTGGGCCCCACCCACATGGGTTGAGGGGCAGAGCCACTCTGCTACTGGGGCAGGAAGGAGGCGGGGACAGCTGGGTGCTGTCTCAGGCTGCAGTTCAGAGTGTTTAGTTGTTTTGTGAGACAGGGTCTTGCTGAATTTTGGATTCCTGTGCTCGGCCGTAGCCAGCCCCACCCAGCCTTCCGCTCACCCTTGGTAGGGGCTGCTTCCAGCAAAATATGTGTTTGTTACTATTTTCTTGCAATTTAAAAAAAAATGTATTGGTGGGCTAGTGAAGTAGCTCAGTGCAAAGTGCCCACCTGGCAAGTGCAAGGTCCAGAGTTTGATTCCTGGTACTGGGGGAAATTTTTTATTGATATCTTTCGGATGTACACAGTGATCCCATTCTTCACAGGGAATCTGTCCCTGTACGTGGTGTATCATGCTGCTTATTTTATCCCTGTCCCCCTCCCCTCCTTTTCACCCCAGTTAAAGTGTTTTCCAATTTTTGGATTCAGGCAATCCTCTCGCCTCAGCCTCCTGAGTGCTAGACAACAGTTCCTGGTCTCACGCTAATGCTCCTTCACAGTCCTGATGCACTGTGCACCCCAGGCTCCATCAGAGTCTCGCACATACTATGCCTTGTGGCTTTTCCAAAACCCGGGAGGGAAACCTCTCCTCTGCTTTTCCCTTGGCTTTGCTGAGATAATTCACACAGGCGAGCCTCTGTCTGGCCTCTGCCTGGCTACCCAGCCGAGGCGGAGGGCAACCTGACCCTGGCGTGTGCTGTGGTCCGCAGGAGCACAGTGGCTCCACTGTGCCCTCCATCCTGAACCGGATGCAGACGAGCCAGACGCCCCCCACCTATAACAAGACCAACAAGTTCACGTCAGGCTTCCAGAACATTGTGGACGCCTACGGGATTGGGACTTACCGGGAAATCAACCCAGGTGCGCCATCGCTGCCGGTTCCGGGCAGGGTTGTGCACCAGATTCTTTGAGCCCCTCCCTGTAAACCCTGGTGGGCTGCAGGCTCTGGCTCCAGCTGAGCCCACGGGGCTCCTGCCCCAGCCCAGCCTCCCGCACGTCCTTGGCTGCATTGTCCAGGGTGTCCCCCACTCCCCCGAGCTGCCTCCCGGCTTCCTGTCCTGGGGCTGTTCGGGGCTACTCTCCCTGGCACTCGTGGGCAAATGGGCTGGAGGGCGGGGAAGCGGCTCAGCAGAAAAGACGGGCAGTGGCCCACGTGAGGGCCTGGTCAGTCCCTGCAGCAGAGAGAAGGAGCAACCCCAAGAGCCCCCACAGCCCAGGCCTCGCACGGCCGCTCCTGGCAGCACAGGGCTAAAGCCCAGGGCTACGGGCTGCCCTCCCCGCCCGCGGCACAGGCCTGGGGCTGGCTGCCATGCTTCTGCCACCACGTGGTGGGGTAAAGGTGGGGTCCCACCATGGTGGGGAGCTGCGCCTGGGCTAGCTGGCTCTTATGCGTCCCTCCCCTGGTCTCTCCCAGCGCCGTACACCATCATCACCTTCCCCTTCTTGTTCGCTGTGATGTTCGGGGACTTCGGCCACGGCACCCTGATGACCCTCTTTGCCGTGTGGATGGTGATCCGGGAGAGCCGCATCCTCTCGCAGAAGAACGAGAATGAGGTGAGGGGCTTGGTGCGCTGGGCGTGGCCTGCCTGGGGCCTGGCGAGGAGGAGGGCCTGGCCTGGACCCCGCAACAAGCCCCGAGGCACAGTGAAAGGGGGCTCTGTGGAGCGGGGGAGGGGAGCTCAGAGCCGAGCCCTGGCTTCTGGCTGCTAGAAAACAGACAAACCCCAAACCCAGAGCTGCGTCTGCCCCGGACCGAAAGCTTAGTTTCTCACTTGCTGCTGTGACAGTCCCACCTCAGAGTCTGCTGTCCACGGGCTCCTCTCAGGGTGCCGCGCTCAGTGTGCCCACGGGGGGGGCCTGCGCGTGTGGCCCGTGTGGGCGCAGCCTCACACCCTGCCTCTGCCCCCAGATGTTCAGCACCGTGTTCAGCGGCCGCTACATCATCCTGCTCATGGGCGTCTTCTCCATCTACACCGGCCTCATCTACAATGACTGCTTCTCCAAGTCCCTCAACATCTTCGGCTCGTCCTGGAGCGTGCGGCCCATGTTCACGCTCTCTAACTGGACGTGAGTCGCAGGGGAGGCCGGAAGTGCAGGGCTGCAGTTCAGGACCAGCCGCTCCGGCGCCCCGCCCCAGCGCAGCCCGCTGCCGTGGGGATGCTGGCCCCGCAACCTAAGCGCACTTTTCTCATCCAGAAGGGGAGGAGTGGGCTCCCCGCCACGTTGCTGCTCACACACACATGCAGGGCCTTGCTCACAGCTGCTTGCCCTGCCCTCGGCCCTGGCCACGCCTCTTACTGAAGGGACAGAATGGTGCAGATGTGGTCTATCCTCTGCTGGGCAGTCCTGGGCCTGGTGGTCCCGCTGTCCCTATGAAAGGTGTCATCTGCCCCTCTCCCTGCAGGGAGGACACACTCCAGGGGAACCCTGTGCTGCAGCTGAACCCGGCCGTGCCTGGCGTCTTCGGTGGCCCGTACCCTTTTGGCATTGACCCGGTGAGACTCCTTAGTGTCCTGTGTGCCATCCATGGTCATCCCAAAGCCAGGGAATGGAAGTGAGGACAGTGAGTTCTATCCTTTCTGGCTGGCATATCCTGTTCAGAGTGTGGGCAAGCCAGGCGAGGCTGTGACAGGAGCCACATGGCACTCCAACACTGTTCTTTCTCTCTCTCTCTCTCTTTATCTCTTTCTTTTTCTTTTTCTCATTATTTTTTGACGTGGGTTCTTCTTCTGTGGTTCAGGCCAAGCTTGCACTCACTGTGTAGCCCAAGCTGGCCTCAAACTCACAGGGATCCCCCTGCCTCAGCCTCCCAAGTGCTGGGATCACAGCTTCCAACACTGCTGATTTCTGTCTAATTAGCATGCGCAGCTCCCGCACTGCTTCCTGCTGAAGAAGCTATAAGTATGGGCCCTGGGAAGACTGAGTTTCGGCTCATCCCTTCCCAGCTCTCAGTTCCATCCACTGGGTTCGCTGTATTTAAATGTTTCTGGGGTGGTTTAACAAAGTCCCGGCAACTTCAGGTTCCCAGCCTTGTCTTCGCTCAGTGACGAGAACCTTCCCTCACAACTGTCTTTTCACAAATGCCGCAGCACATAACTAAGACCAGGTCTTTGTGACAGCGTTTGAGCTGAGACAGTAGCGAAGCATCAGACCCAGGTTTAGGAGCCCTGGAGGGAGGCGGCTGTTGGGTCCCCTCTGAAAGGGGGGCTGGGCGTGAGCCCTCCGCGCAGAGGGCCGTGGGGGCTGCTGCAGGAGGGTGCAGAGCAGGGCCCGGTGCTCGGTGCCAGCTGGCGGGGAGCGGCTCCAAGATGGCCTGCGCGGCCTGGGCCCTGCGGGGATGCCCTCGGAGACCAGCCCAGGCAGCCCTGTAGGCACTGCGGGGCTGCCCTCGGAGACCAGCCCAGGCAGCCCTGTCGGGGACAGTGAGGAACACAAGCCAGTGGCGCTCTATGTAGAGGCCGCTCCACTCCGTTCACGGCTGCCATCGCAGGCCACGCTGACCCTGGCTGAGTACCTGGATCGCCAGTTACGAAGCAGGATTCCATAGAAATCCAGCCCAGACTGTGTGTATGGTGCCCAAGAACCACTGCTGGGCAGGTGGTGGCTGCAGAGCTCTCATGAGGCCCTGGGTGGGTTGTGGCCCCAGAAGAGGAAGCCGTTGGCACACATGCTTTCGTGCCGCGTACCGTGGTTAGGTTGCAAAGCTGGTCCCCGCCCCTTAGCCAGCCTGGCTGTAGTCATGGCCAGTGATGTCCAGCTGGGCTTCTCTGTGACCCAGCGTGGGATGCACTGGCCCCGCCACCATGCACACTCAGGCCCCGGGCTCCCTGAGGATGCTGCCCTCCCTCGGGCCCTTGCGCCACGCCTTTCCTTTCCTGGGTCTGCAGATCTGGAACATCGCCACCAACAAGCTGAGCTTCCTCAACTCCTTCAAGATGAAGATGTCGGTGATCCTGGGGATCATCCACATGCTCTTCGGGGTTGGCCTGAGCCTCTTCAACCACATGTGAGTCACTCTGCCCAGCCCCGGGGGAGGGGAGACCATGGTCACACCAGGCCCTGCGCCATCCCGAGTGGCCCTCGTGGTTTGCATGAGACGGGCTCACTGTGCAGCCCAAACCGCCTAGTGCTGAAGTTCTGCCTCAGTCTAGTGCTGGGATCACGGGGTGCCCCAGAACACCCTGTTATACAAGTCCCATGGTCTGGGTGGGTGTGCTGATGCACAGCTGTCATCCCAGCACTTGGAAGGCTGAGACAGGAGGCTTGATGCAAGTTCAAGACCAGCCTGAGGGGACTGGGGATTTAGCTCAGTGGCATAAGCACCTGCCTTGCAAACACATGCTCATGAGTTCAATCCCTGGTACTGATAAGATTAAAAAAAAAAGGGCCAACCTGAGCCACACAGTTCAAAGTCAGCCTAAACTACACAGTGAGACCTTGCCTCAAAACACAGAAACACACACGCCAAATTGCAAAGTATCAAATGAGACTTAACATTAGTCCCTCACAATTTATGGTTGTAATAAAGCTTCAATGATTTTCATCAAACTGAATGAATTCTTTTTTTTTTTTTTTCTGGTCTGTTTGAGACAGGGTCTTGCTGTGTGGTTCAAGCTTGGCCTTGAGGTCACTTTATAGACCAGGTTGATCTCAAATTCACAACGACCCTTCTGTCTCAGCCTCCCAAGTGCTACTACACCTGGCTTCCTTTTCTTCCTTGATGTGTGAAAGTACAAACCACGAGCGTGGTGGGCGCCCATGATCTTGGCGCCCGGGAAGCTGGGGCCGGGGGCTGCCATTCTGGGCAGCTCGATGAGCACCCGTCTCAAATGTAACAGTAGTAATTTAAAAAGGCTCGGGAGATCGCTCAGCATGAAGGCCCGGGGCCTGCAGGGGTCTGGGGGCCTGGACTGCCTGGCTTTCTCACGAGGAGCCCTCCCGCCCAAGCTCTCCGGGGTTCACCCTAAGTTCTGCCCGCACCCCTCAGACACAGACCTGAGCGAGCAGCCATGGCACTGTCCGAGCCTCACACTCCGCAGGGCCTGGCGTTTTCCAGTCACCCCCAGAATGGTTCCCCCTCTGCCCCTGCAGCTACTTCAAGAAGCCCCTCAACATCTACTTCGGGTTCCTGCCAGAAATCATCTTCATGTCCTCACTGTTCGGCTACCTGGTCATCCTCATCTTCTACAAGTGGACGGCCTACAGCGCACACACATCCGAGAGCGCGCCCAGCCTGCTCATCCACTTCATCAACATGTTCCTCTTCTCCTACCCCGAGGCCGGCGGCGCCATGCTCTACTCCGGACAGGTGCGGCCCCTCCGCCTGCACGGGCTGTGACTCGGAACTCGGAGGCCCAGGCCGGGAGTGCGGGGCTGGCTGGGGGCGCTACAGCAGGGCGCGGGCCTCCCTGACGTCACATCCTTGTGCCGCCTGCCCCGCCCGCTGCAGAAGGGGGTCCAGTGCTTCCTCGTGGTCGTGGCGCTGCTCTGTGTGCCCTGGATGCTGCTGCTGAAGCCGCTGGTCCTGCGCCGCCAGTACCTGCGGAGGAAGCATCTGGTGAGTCTTCCCAGCTCGGGCCCAGGCGTGAGCCCTGTGCATACATGCTGGTGCCCTGTCCTAGTGTCCCCTTGGCCAGCTGCCTGTGACACAGGTCTGGGGCTGGCTCTGAGGGCCGGGGAACCCAGGCCTAGCTCAGGTCCTGGCTGTGCCCCTGGCGGACTGTGGGCACTGCGCCAGTCACCCTGCGTGTTGGAGGTGTGGGCAGCCTGCTCTGTGGTTGCCCTGGGAGGCCTGAGAGCTGCCTTTGAAAATGCAACCTGCCGAGCCGAGCCCAGCCGGGAAGGTGTGCTGGAAGGCGCTTGGCGTTTTACTTCCCAAAAGCAACGTTTGTGCATCAGTGCCCTCGAGCTCTGTGCGTGGCGCAGGTGCCATATGCGCTCCTGTGCACCCTGCTGTGCAGCTGGGAGCAGTGAGTTGTGGGGAGCAGTGAGTTATGAGCCCTCCTCCCCCTTCTGACCGTCTCCACCCTCGCCTGCCCATCGCCCGTCCTCCCACCCCGTGTTTCCTTCCCCTCCTTCTCTCCCGTCCCCATCAGGAAGGGCATCCCGTGGAGGCCCCAGGCAGCCCAGCCCCGAGCCAGCAGGCACTGGAGGCGGCGGAGGCGGCGACAGTGAGTGAACCCAGTCCAGCGGGGCCGCTGTGTGGCGCAGTGTGGCAGTGTCCTTGTCTCGCATTGAGTGTGGCCTCGTGCCCCGGGGAGCGTGGCTGATGTTCTCTGAGACTCCTCAGAAGAGCTCGCTGCCCCTAGTGCAGACTGGAGCTGCCTTCCCGCCGCCCCCCGTCCCAGCTGGGAATGTAAGTCCGTGCCGGCCCTGGCGTGGCCGCCATGCGCTCTTGGTGCCCACCGTTGCCTCAATCCAAAGTGCCCAGGCGGTGAGGCCTCCTGGGAAGTGGGATCAGATCCCTTGACTCGGTTTCCTGTGTTCGGAGTTCGCTGCAGAGCGGCACTTGGGCATCTGGGCTTTGTCGGCAGCGCCTTCCCTCAAGAGCTCGATGTGTGTGTGTCTCCTTCCCATGCGGGCTGCAGACACATCATCCTCAGCCCCTTTGCAACCCACCCCCACCTTGTGTGCTGGACATTGCTGTGGTGGCCGGGTCCCCCACCCCCGTCTTTACATCTGTATAGGGACCAGTGTCACCTTCTGCCTTGATCTCCCCCTTCAAGATACTGCGATTCAATAACAGCACTTAGAATGTTAAGCATTTTAATATTCATCCTTAAAAACATCTTTTTGGCAGTCTTCCAACGCACTGGCCTTGGATTAGCCTAAAGTCTGCTAGGCTATGGGTCATAAAGTCTTCTGACTCTGGTAGTGATTACCGTGTCTGCCAAATCTCAATAGCATTCAGTCCTTTGAAGAAGCCGGCATAGTAGCGCAGGCCTGTGATCCCAGCACTGGGGAGGCTGAGGCAGGAGGATCACTGTGAGGTTGAGGTCAGCCCGGGCTACAGAGTGAGCTCAAGGCCTGGCTGAACTGCATCGTGAGACCCTGTCTGCAAAAAAAGAAGTCTTTTGAAGAAATGAAGCAGGAGGTAGATGGCCATTCCTCCAGGTGCTCAGGCCATTCTGAACTGGGAAAGCCCGCAGCCAGCCTTAGAACTGCTCAGGAAGGGCTGGTATCTTGGACACAAGACATTTTCGTCTTGGTGCTTGAAACGTTTTCCAACTGCGCCTCTCCCTGTGTACAGAGGGCCTGGCAGTGCCTGTGCTGTGGCCCTCGTCCACTCTCCCTGCAGCCTCTGTGCATGGCCCAGGTGCTCCCGAGATGTCTTGGTGCTCCAGGGATGAACCCCAAGCAGAGCCCCTGGGCCCGGAGCCAGGTGTCCTGAGGCTTTCTCATCTGCCCCCGCCTCCTTCGGGGCCGCAGGCAGGCAGGCAGGCAGCAGCGCTAGGAGGCAGCTCCGGGTCCCTGGCCCGACAGCAGAGCCTTCCCAGCCACTCCGCCTTCTCCCCCTTTCGTGCCCCTGAGGGAGCCGCGCAGGTGGCCTGGAACACTGAGTCCTGCTCCTGCTGTGTGCCCTCTGACCTGGCCCGGGAAGCCCCGGGTACCAGCCCCAGGCCCTGTGGCCCTCTCAGTGCTCCTGGAGGGTGATCACATGTGCCCGCCTGGAGGGCCCAGGTTTCCGTGGCTCCCAAGTCCGACTGTGCATTAGAATCGACTCTGAACTAACAGCAGGGTGATTGGAATGTGGGACAGTGCAGGCCTGTCATCCAGCACTCGGGAGGCTGAGGCAGGAGCATCGCCATGAGTTCCTACCCAGCTCAGGCTCCCTAGTGAGTTCAAAGCAAGCCTGGGCTACAAAGTGAGATCCTGTCTTCCAAACAAAACAGGATCACAGTGAAGACACCCTGTCACGCGTCTTCCTCAGAATCCCCTCATCCCCGCCTCTTTCTGGAGCAGCTCTGGAGTGTCCCCTGCCATGTCTGTGCACGGTGTGAACCACAGTGGCCGTGGCTGCAGAGCGCCACCTGCAGAGGGGCAGGCTGGGAAACACACGCCCCACCCTGCACCGTGCAGTGGTGGAGGGTCAGCGTGACCATGCTGGTCAGCCTTTGAGCTCATTCAGGCCATCAAGGAGCCACCAGAGGGCTTCGTACCTGCTGCCCGCAGAGCGCACGGGCGCCGGGAAGTCTTGTAGGCAGGGCTCAGGGCGACACTTATCTCACTGGACTGAGCTTCATGTAGTCACCATGTTTCTGATCAGAGCTCGTATTCCTTAGGAAATTAGAACAAAACAGAATGTGGCCCATAATCCCACGGCCCAGACCGTGCTCTCTGATGGTGCCCTGGGCAGGTAGGGCGAGCTGCCCTGTGGGGCGTCCGCAGGGAGGGCTCCACTTCACATTGCCGGCTTCCTCAGGACTAGTGCGCATGCCTGGGGCGACACGGCAGGATCTGTGCCTTCTAGGTGGCATGCTGCCACATGGCCTACTAGGTACCTGGGTAGCCGTTCCCTACTGATGCCGCCCCTCTCCAGCCCCCCGCCCCATGGGAGACT
This sequence comes from Hydrochoerus hydrochaeris, assembly GCA_004027455.1. NCBI lineage: Eukaryota > Metazoa > Chordata > Mammalia > Rodentia > Hydrochaeridae > Hydrochoerus > Hydrochoerus hydrochaeris. Next base: position 88,796 of record PVLA01005659.1, read on the forward strand.
CCCCTGGACATGCTTGGAACAGCGCTGCTGTTCCTGCCTGGGTCTCCAAGGTGCAGACCTTGGCACAGGTCTGTTGGGGATGTCCCTGTGGCTGAGCTTAGCAGGCACATCCCTACAGGGCTCCCGAGGCCCACGGGCATGGGCGCTTGGTGCTGCTAGAGCCATGGCGGGAGAATCTCCCTGAGATAGTGACCCCAAGATGAGTGCTGCTGGCGGGCAGCTGCCAGGTGCCAGGGAGGGGTCTGCAAACCTGGGCTCAGGCATAGGGGATCCCCAAAAAGAAGATGCCATAGAGGGGCTGTAGGAAACCTTGGGGTGTGAGCCAAGGGACTCAGGCTCCTCTGGCCCCATCACAGATGCCACACGCTGGTGTCCATCAGGTGGGCCCAGTTCGCCAGCAGTCCCCTTCACCCCCATGAAGGCAGAGCTGTCAAATGAAGCTCGCTTGAGAATTCAGCCTATGGAGCGCGGCGTGGTGGTGCAGGCCCATAATCCCAGCACTCTGGGCAATTTAGTGACTAACTAAAGGCCCTGGATTCCATCCCAAGCACTAAAAACCCCCACAAAACAAAAACCCCACAAAATCCCTGCCATGGGGCTCTGCCTGCAGTCTGTCCCTGCACAGCCAAGAGCCTGAGCACCTGGCATCCCAAGCACGCACAGAAGGGGCTCCTTTAATTTGCTTCCCATTTTCCCCAGCTAGGGCAAAGCCCTGGCCTTTCAGGAAACCCTTGGGCTCCTGTGGGAAGTTGTTAATGGGGTGCACACAGCACCCTACAGGAAGCCTGCAGCCTCCCTAGCCTGCCCAGGTGAGGTCGCACCCCGGGTGCAGCGGTGGGATCGGGGGTTCGCTTCTGTGTGGGCCCCGTCCTCCAAGGTTGAAGTGGGCTCGCCATGCCCTTCCCACCTTGTGGATCCCACGTCACTGAAGCCCAGGCAAATCGGACTCTTTTCTGTTCGTCCGTGTAGGGAACTCTCAGCTTTGGTGGGATCAGGGTGGGCAACGGACCGACAGAGGAGGATGCTGAGATTATTCAGCATGACCAGCTCTCCACCCACTCGGAGGACGCGGACGAGGTAAGGCCCGGCGGCAGCGGCAGCATGGCTCCTGCCTCCACACGGTCACCCCAGTCTGGACTCCTGGGGGCGCATGCCGCCTTCTCCTCACAAACTAGACACTAACAAGCAGCTGCCTCCTCGGACCCCATGTTTGCTGGGCCTGCGCCCCGCGCTCTGCCAAGCCCACAGCTTCGCTGCCCCCAAGGTCCAGCTCCCATGCTCCTCCACGCTGCTCTGCTCACCCCTCCAGGCAGCACCCGGAGAAACTTGGCTCTGGGGTGCATCTTCCCCCCTCACCCAGCTGCGGCAGGGGCCCAGGCCAGTCCTGCGCCCCAGCCAGAGGGTGGGCCCGGCACGCACGCTGCTGGCTGCAGCGTGGCACAACGCACTCCCTCACGGACCGTCTCTCGGGTCATTGGCCTCTCTTAGGCGCGTGGCCGGCCGCAGGGCCTTCCCCCAGGGCACTCCCTTCTGCCCCCGCCCTGCGTGCCTACCACCAACTCCTCCAACTGCCTCCAGTGCGTGGACTGGTTCTATCGCGCGTGGGCGCCTCCTCAAGGGCCCAGAGCCGCAGCTGCAGGCGAGGGCTTCCTACCCGCGCCCCCCACTAAGTGTGCCTTTGTGTTTCCAAGCCTGCCGAGGACGAAGCGGTAAGACAAAGCCTGTCTGCTCTCGGGCTTCCTCCTCCACCCGTGAGCACTGCCGGCCCCAGCGCCCGGGCCGAGCCGCCTCACTGCCATCTGTCGCGAGCTGTGTTCTGCATCGCCCATCTCCATCCTGCCCGCCTCTGTTCTGTCGCTGTGTCTGGGTTTGCTGGTCTCACACCTCCCTCCGAGTCCTGTACCGTGCTCTTGCTGGGCCTGGGCCTCCTCTTCTCTGGGCGGACCCTGGGGTGGCATCTTTGCTCTGTGCTCCTGTCAGGCTCTGCTGCTGGCCCAGTCGAGTGAGGCAGGCAGCGTGCAAGGTGCACTAGGGAAGAAGGGCTAGAGCAAGGCCCTGGGCCCTTTGGTGCTTCACACTGGGTCTGAGCGCCCCGCTGCGCTGCAGAAGCCGGTCCGCAACTCCCTCCAGCTCCGCCTGCTCCACTGTCCTGGCCTTGGTGCAGCGGTAGAACAGTGGCCCTGGGTCCTGCTGAGGCTGAGCAGGCCTCACTGGCACCAGGGCATCCTGTGCCTGCTCTGTTGCTCGGTCGTGTGCCTCGCCCATGCCCAGTGCCCCAGCCGTGGCTGAAGGTGCAACTGACTGTGTAGCATCCAGGCCTCCCTTGCTGCCCTGTCCTGGGGTGGGATGTGCTGAAGAGTCCCATTCAGCCTCCCCAGCTTGGCCACCGCACCCTGGGCTCCAGCAGCAGCCCTGGTGTTTCACTTCATCAGGCCCAGCTGTCCAGGCAGGCACGGACAACTGTGCCAGCCTTCTTAGCATCTCCGCAGAGCCGACTCCTTAACAGAGACCAGCCCCATCCAGGGACCCAGCCAGCCATGGCGCTGTCCCTCCCTGCTGACCATTGTTCCTCCTGTCCTGGAGGCCCTTAGTCCTGTGAGGACGGCCACCTGGCAGCCAAGGCCAGGAGGTCACCAGCAGCTCTGGGTGGATGCTGTGGGGCTGGAGAGGAGGGGACAGGAGGAGATGGCCTGGCCTCCAGGGAGCCCTCGGGGCAGCAGGGAGCTCGCCTGGGTGACAGCGCTGCTTTGGGGGCACACATGGGTGCTGTGGGGCCTGGGGAGCTCCAGGGAGGCCACGGCCTCTGAGCAGGAGTCCCCCGAGGGTGCAGACCCCACAAGGGTGATCAGAGGGAGGAATTGGGTGGGGAGCGGGACCAGGCTGGATGGAGCTGGAGGAGGATCAGAGAGGTGGACGAGCCCAGGTAGCAGCCAGAAGAGGGGCTGTCACAGCAGCCGCCACAGCTGGACATCCATGCCCTAAAGTGGCTGGGAGACTCAACTTCTAGGAAGCAAAGCCAGTACTTGGAGACCAAGGGCAGGGCAGGTCAGGCTGGGGAAACTGAGGCAGAGAAAGCTGGGGTGCTGTGGCTTAGTGGGGTGTGCTGAGTGACAGCCCTGATTGTTCCCTCCCCTGGGAAGGCCTGGGCAGGGCTGCAGAACGCTGAGCAGGGGTGGGCAGGAGAGGCAGGGGCCATGCTGGGAGGGGTCCGCCCTGATCTCCCTCCCCTCCTCCTCCCCCCCTGTCTCCCCTACCTAAGCTGGGCAACCCTGGGCTGGGCATTTGGGCACCTGGGTCACCGCAGCTTCAGGGTAAGGAAGAGAACCAGGAGCTGCTCTGCGAGAAGCCAGAGACGCATGGGGTGCAGAGTCAGAGTGAGGGACTGTGAGTCCCCACCTCCCTGGCCACAGCCTGGGGCTCTAGCATTCCAGCCCTCCAATCCCAACTCGGGACCCCAACTCAGGTAGGGGCTGCTGCTGAGCCCAGGAGTGGAACCCAGAGGACCGGACCAGCCTGCAGGCTCGGGGAGGGCCCTCCTGGTGCGCATGGCCGTGGACCTGGGCTCAGACACCCACCCACCCTCACTGTGCTGGGCAGACCTGGACGTGCACCCGAGAGCTCGTCCAGCCCAGGGCAGGGCGCACCCGGCCTGTCATCCCAACACTCTGGGAGGCTGAGGCAGGAAGACCACAAGTTCAAGCCCCGCCTGGGCAGTTTAATGACTTAGGGAGACGCTGTTTCAAAATTAAAACAGGCCTGGGGTGCAGCTTGGTGCGCGAGCCGTGGGTCCAGTTCCCGGGACTGCAAACAAACAAGCAGAGAACACTGAGTATAGCAGGGAATGGGCCAGGCAGGGGTCGCCTGCTGCACTGCCGCCTGGTGCCCAGCTCGGCTCCTGCACTGTATGCTCGGCCTGATGGCCCCTCTCTGGCTTCCTCCATGCAGTTCGACTTCGGGGACACCATGGTCCACCAGGCCATCCACACCATTGAGTACTGCCTGGGCTGCATCTCCAACACCGCCTCCTATCTGCGGCTCTGGGCACTGAGCCTGGCCCACGCACGTGAGTGACGGGGGCCAAGGCCGCAGGCCGGGGGCAGTGGGCCACCCTCTGTGTCGCGCCGTGCTGACCGGGCTGCCTTTCCTAGAGCTCTCCGAGGTGCTGTGGACCATGGTCATCCACGTCGGCCTGAGCGTCAAGAGCCTGGCCGGGGGCCTGGTGCTCTTCTTCATCTTCGCCACCTTCGCCACACTGACCGTGGCCATCCTGCTCATCATGGAGGGGCTGTCCGCCTTCCTGCATGCCCTGCGGCTGCACTGGTGAGTAGCACACGGAGTGGCCCACAGAAAGGCCTGCCTGTCCCACCGTGGACTCCCGGGGGAGCTCTGTAACCCAGGCTGGCCTCAAACCCACAGCAGTTCTCCTGCCTCAGCCTCCCAAATCCCAGCACAGCCACCAAAGGCTGGTTCTTAGTAGTGGCAGTCCCCAGCGTGGTCTGAGCAAGCATTTCCTGCTTTGCCTCATGACAGACCACTCCTCTCCCGCCCTGCCTCGCCCTTTTGCTCTTGTACCAAGACTGAGGCCAGGGCTGCTCCGGTGCTGAGCAGCACCCCAGCCCCCTCCATGTTGATCTGGAGTCAGGGTCCCACCTTTTGCCCAGCTTCTGCCTCGGCCTCCCTCTGTGCTGAGGTTTAAGCACCCAGCTTTATATTGCAGTTTCTCTCTGTTTTTGGGTCTCCAACCTGAGTCTGGAGCTCTAGACAATTTCAGAGGCCCCCTCACAACCCCACCGTGTTTTGCAGGGAAAAGGGTCTCACTCGTGCCGAGCCATGCCAGGAACCGAGCTGGTGCCTGGAGACCTGGGCAGCCCCCACCCGAGGAACCCCATTCTGACCCAGAAGGCCTCGCCAGTGCCCTGGCCTGTGGTGTCACCCGGCCCAGCAGGCTGGCTTGGGGCCGCTTGTTTACCACGGCCAGCGGAGCCAGGCCAGGCCCTCTGTTTATCAGTCGCCAGGCCGCTTCCTTCCTCCCTGTACGCGCACACACACACACACCCACACACCCCCACCCCCCCCGCCGCGACTCACTCTTTCCTGCCCTTGTGCCTGGCTGTGGGCTCCAGGCCAGGTGGGGGCTGTGCCGCAGGGAGGTTGCCCCTCTGGCCTCCTGGAGCACCGGCTGTCACAGGCAGCCCCTCCCCGGGCAGGGCCCTGGAGCTGCACCAGGGCAGGTACCTGAGTGTGCAAGTGGCTGCTCCTGAGGTTGGTGCCCCAGCCTGTGTGGGGAGTGGGCACACGATGCCACCTCCCTCCGTGGCCCCCTGGTCAGAGGCAGGAGGCCCTGGGGTGCTGGAAAGCGCTTGGAACCGCCTGGCTGGTGCTGAGCTCCTGCGCCCCCTGCTGGTGACACAGGCGTCCTGCCCCTCGCTCTGGTGTTTCCTGACTCTGGAGACAACAGCTCCTGGGCCTGTGCATCCAGGGCAAGAGGGAAGCTCTTTAGAGTGATGACCAGTCAGGGGAAGCCGAAGCGGTAGGCCTGTGTGCAGTCCCAGCCTGGTGGCCTCTGAAGGCCCTGCCTCAAAATCAAACCGGGGAAGCAGGTGTGGCTGGGTGCCAGGTGCACTCCCCACTGCTACAGGAGAGGGCACCAAGGAGGTGACCGCACTGAGCAGGGGACAGGGTGCTCCGAGGGGCCCAGGTGTAACCTGGTCTCCTGTGCACGCAGCTGGTGGGAGGGATGGCGTGGGGCCAGGTCCCGGCTTGCACTGTCCCCCCTGCAGCCCGGGTGCAGGTGTCAGGAGGCAGCGGGATGCAGAGGGGGCGGTGACCCAGCCACCTGAGTGCCAACCCTCTGTCCCTTTGGTCCACCAGAAACCAGGTTGGGAGCCGGTGCAGCAGACCTCCACGGCTGGCCTTTGCCCTGTGCCCTGTGCGCCACCCTATCTGCTGGCTTCTGGCCCTGGTGGCCTTGGGCTGGGCCGGTGGAAAGGACTCTTAGGGGTGCTGGGGGGGGTGAGCCCAGCTGCTCCTCTGGTGCAGAGCTGCCTCTGCCCACACCCCACTTCTCTGCCTCCCCTCGAGGTCGCGGTGCCCCGGCCAGGTGCCAGTGGAAACTGCCGGGCCTCCCCGGCCTCTTCTCTGAGCGCATTTTTCTGCCCGTATTTGGGTGTATGCTGGCCACAGGCAGCCCTCCAGGGCAGGGCGGGGTATCTTCCTGCGGGGGCAGTGTGTACCCTCTGGAGGGGCCGCCCCGCTGCTCCCCTGTCCCCAGAGAATTCTCTGCAGCTGTTTCTGTGGTTGGAACATATTTTTGCCCTGGGCTGAGAAGATTTCCCCTGTTGTTTTTCTGTTTTCCTGGGAATTTCTTCCCCTGCCCTGCAGGTTTTTGGGGTGTTCACTGCCCACCCACTTCTCTCTGCCTCCCCCCGCAGAAAAGGACTGGGGGGCCAGAGGTTGAGGGGCTTTGGGGCCCCAGAGGGCTTCAGAAGGTCTCAGTGGGCTGGTATGGTGGCGCCTCCCTGGAGGAATCCCAGCCACTGGGGCATGTCGGGCAAGAGGTGTAAGAGTTGAGACTCAGCCTGGGCAACTTCATGATTCAGCCAGAGCTTGCCTGCAATTTTAAAATAGGCTGGAGATGTACCTCGGTGTGAATGCCCTGGGGTCCATTCATTCCCTGTACTATTTTTTAAAGGTATTTACTTAGGGATAAGGTCTTATCATGTAACCCAGGCTGACCTTGGACTCGTGGAGATCCTGCTTCAGCCTCAGTGGTGCAGGGATTGCAGGCCTGTGCCACCTCACCCAGCCCGCAGTACTATTTTAAAAAAATGCTTCTCCACAGTGACGGCTGCTTCTTCCCTCTTGCCAGGGTGGAGTTCCAGAATAAATTCTACAGCGGGACCGGCTTCAAGTTCCTGCCCTTCTCTTTCGAGCACATTCGGGAAGGGCAGCTGGACGAGTGAGCTGATGGCCGTGCCTCCTGCCCCCTGCCCCCTGTGATGATTGTGCCCTGTTCACCGTCCAGGCCTGTGCCCCTCCTGCATACTGCCCAGGTTGCAGGGTGCAGACAGGCTCTGCCCAGAGGGGGCGCTGCTTATTTATCACACCCCAAAGCCCCCAGACCCAGCGCCCCCCACTCCCCACCCGCCCGTCTTGTCTCCTCTCTTCCTGGCCGCACGCTGCACCCGGGGAGGCCCACTCCCCCACTTCCAAGGGCCAGGCAGCAGGGCTCAGGCCTGGTGACCTGGGTGGGACGAAGGTCACCGAGGGTCTGCAGATCCGAGCTCTGGACCCTGTGCCAGCGCGGCAGCCTGGGGCCATCCTGCCCGACTCGTGGGGCACCCGGTTCCCGCGGGGCCGTGCTGTGTTTGCAGTGGGGTGCTGCCTCCCCTTCATACCCGTGCTCAATAAAGTGTGTCAGACTCCCAGGGACGCTGCCGCCGGCTGCTGCCGCGCACCTCCTGCCCCCAGCAGCTGTGGAGGCTGCGCCCGCCGTGGCCCTGGCCAGGCAGAGGGTTTGTGAGAACCTCAGCTTATCTCCACTTTCCTTTGGCATGCGCGGCTCTGCAGATGCTGGGGCGCCGCCCCCCAGCTGCACATTCCTTCGGGCAGGGGCTGGGCGCCTCACCCCCTGCCCTCAGCTATTTCCAGCAGCACCCTTGGCCTTGGGGCGGGAGAGGACCATGTGCTGGGATGTGAGCCTGAGCCCACCCCGCCCTGCCCCGCCCAGCTGGGCACACTGCCAGGGCAACACCTCCCCAGGTTGCCCCCGCGTGGATAAGGGCCCCTTAGGGCTCCGTTCTGGTTCCAGCTACAGAGGGGCCAGGCTGGCCCCTGCCCCTCCCTGCAGCAAACGCTGTCCTGTCCCAGGGGGTCTGGACAATCACTAGCGGTAGAGGGGAAGGGATTGTCCATGCACGTGCTGCACTTGGACAGAACTGAGAATCAGACCCAGCCCTGGGCGGCAGAACTGGCCACAGATCATTACCCAACTGTAGCCCAGAGAAGCCGCCAGCCCCCGATCACTATGGCTTTTTATGCCGCCAGGACAGAATGGGATGCTCCAAATAAGTTAGGAGGAGCAGCAACCCGAAGAAGACGCTCAGTATCACCAGTCACTGCACAAAATGCAAATCCCATCAGGTGTCCACTGTCCCAGACCAGGGAGGCTGGGGCGGGGGGTTGCCACTAGTTTCAGGCCGGTTTGAGCCACAGAGTCCTGGGTCAGCTGCAGTGACACAGCGAGGCCCTTCTCAAAACCAAAGACAGAGAGACCGTGCACAGAAAAGAGCCAGGGGTGCCGAGGCAGCCTGCACTCCCCACCCGGAGAGGCAGAGGCAGGAGGGCTAAGAATTCAAGGCCAGCCCAGGCTACACGGAGAGACTCAAAAAACAAGACGTGCACACACAGACCGCTAAAGGATGAAGTGAGACCACACCAGGGCTGTCTGGGAGCAGACAGAGCCGGTTCCCTGCCTGTGAAAGGGCACGCTTCCTGGAGATCATAAACATGGAACCAACGGAGGGTGCCCCAGCCTCGGGGCCCCCACGGAGGGCAGCTCTCAGGAGGGGCCCGGGCCACCCAGGCTGCAGGTCAGACACGGGGCCACTCGAGGGCCTGAGGCCGGCAGCATACGCACAGGGTCACCTGCACTCCCCCACAAGATACAGGGCTCGGGACCGATGTCATGGAGACTGCAGGGGACACCTGAGCATCCCAGACCTCATGCGGAGGTGGGACAGGGTCCTGCAGCAGCAGCCAGTGTTGCATAGGGGCAGACTGCGTTTCGAAGCCCATCCAAGGCCACGTGCTCTGAGGACCCTGCCAGCACTAACTGCACTCCTGTGTCTCCCATAGTTCCCAGCAAGCTCCATGGACCAAAGCTGTATCTGGGTTCAAAAGCTGGGTTCTTAGAAGCTCAGGGATGGCCTAGAATGTGGTAGTGTTTTCCTGTTTGTTTTTGAGACAGTGTCTGGCTGTGTAGGCCAATCTGGCCTCAAACTCACAGCAATCCTCCTGTCTCAGCCTCCCGAGTGCTGGGATTACAGCGTACACTCCCAAGGCTGCTGGACGTGGTGTCATCTGTTGGGTGGCTACTAGCTGGGCAGCCTGCATTTTGTACCATGAAGAAAGGCCTTGCTGAAAGAATAAGGAAACTATTTCTATTCCTTCTTCCCGGTACATGGCTCATAAATACTGAGTAACTCAATAAATGTCACTGCCCAAAAAAAGGAGAGAAATTCTCCTCAGACAGAAACAGCCCAAATATCCATCAGCAGGCACCAGGGGGAGATCAGGGCCCCCCCATGGGTCTTATTCTGCCATAAACAGTGCAGGCCTGGCAGCCTCAGATGGGCTGGCATGAAGGGGGCATGCGGGTGACGCTGGGTTCTGGGGCAGGGACAGGAATGAAAGGAGTAAAAGCGCAACACAGGCCGAGAGGACCGAACAGGACGAAGACCCAACTGAGCAGGTCTACAGAAGGGGTTTCTTGGTGTTTTATTTAGTTTTTATTTATTTATGGTACCGGGGATCGAACTCATGACCTGGCACCTGCCAGGCAGGCACTTACACCGTTGAGCTAAATCCCCGGCCCTTTTTTTGGTGTTTTAAACACAAAATTGGAGTCGCTGGCCAGACCCGTTTTGGTTTTTTGAGCGGGGTCCTCTCGCCTCACCCTGCCTCGGAGCTACCGGTGCTCACGACTGTGCCCAGCGTGGCCTTTCTCAGAAGTACAGTTTGCGGGACACGCAGGTCAGCACCGCGCACTGCGGGGGAAACCAAGATGCTCTCGCAGACCTGGAAACCCACGCCCCGCCCCTGCCCTGCCGCCTCCCGCCAACCAGGCTGGGCCCGAGGCCTGCCCTCGTCCACCGCCTGACCTTCCAGACCCCCAAATCTCCACTCTCGGACCTTTCCCCACCTCCCCCCATTCAGATGGTGCCCCGGGGTTGGGTGCCTTTGCAGCGCCTGACGTAAAATCAAGTAGGGCCTACGTAAGGGAGGCTGAGGCAGGAGGACTGCAAGTTGGAGTCCGGCTTGGCCAATTCAGTAACTATGACCCTGTCTCAAAATACAAAACAAAGGGCTGGAGACATAGCTCAGGGCAAAGGCCTTGGGTTCAAACCCCAGTACGACCAAAACTCGAAAACATCCCAATATATTTTTATTGGGTGGGCTGGGAATTCGGGGGGAAAAAAAAAAGCATTCGCACCTACGGGGCGGCGGGGGATGGACGGCGGGGAAAGGCGCGTGGCTCGGCGCGGCCCCGAGACCCTGCAGGGCGCTGCCAGCCCGGAAGCGGAGTCTCTCGCACAGGCCGGGCTTCAGGGTCACGTGGCCCGGAGTCCGCAGCTGATTGGCCACGGTCGCCCCTCCCCTCCCGGCTGTCGGGGTTCCCGGGCCGGGCTGCGACTATGGTGACAGCAGCGGCGCTGCGGCTCCTGTGGCTTCCGCGGCTCCTGCGGCTCCTGGGGCTCCTGCTCCTGGCTGGGGCGGGCACCTGGGGCGCGGTCGGTGACGAGGCGCGGGAGACGGCGGCCGTGCGCGCGCTCGCGGTCCGCCTCCTGAGGCCCGGGCCGGCGGCCGCCTTCGCGCTGTCGGTGGAGCGCACCCTGGCGGCCGGGCCCGGCGCCGACGTCTTCGCGCTCAGCGGCGGCGGCGGCGCGCGAGTGCGCGTGCGCGGCTCCTCGGGCGTGGCGGTAGCGGCCGGGCTGCACCGCTACTTGCGCGACTTCTGTGGCTGCCATGTGGCCTGGTCGGGCGCTCAGCTGCGCCTGCCACTACCGCTGCCCGCGGTGCCTGGAGAACTGACCGAGGCCTCACCCTACAGGTACGGGGTGCCGCCCTCCCTGCCGGGGACCTGAGGTCCCTGACCCAGGTGCCCAGAGAAGGGCGCCGCGTGCAGGGCAGGTGGCAGGGTTTGCACGTCGATGGGCGAGAAGCCCCAGGAGCAAAGGTGTGACCCGCGTGTTTTCTGCCCAGCCCTTGCTGCTGCTGCTGCTGCAGTGATGCCCACCCCTCTGCAGCCTCAGTGCCTGCCCGCTGCCCCGATGGCGACCACACTGATTGCCCATTGGGTTGCCATCAGATCGCGGGCGAGGGAGCCATCTTGGATGGGACCGACGTGCCCAAACAGTTCTGTCACCCAGGTGTAGTGGTGCAGGCATCATCCCGGCACTTGGCACTGAGGCAGGAGGATTGTGGTGTCAAGGGCAGCTTGGGCTTGTCTCAAAAAAATAAAACCTAGACTGCGTATCACTGAGACGCTGCCCACCCTCAGGTACCGCTACTACCAGAACGTGTGCACGCACAGCTACTCCTTCGTCTGGTGGGACTGGCTGCGCTGGGAGCGGGAGATCGACTGGATGGCACTGAACGGCATCAACCTGGCCCTGGCCTGGAGCGGCCAGGAGGCCATCTGGCAGAGGGTGTGTGTCTGCCACACGGCCTGGGTGTGTGGCCTGAGGCCCATGAACAGAGGTTCAGCAGCCTTCAGGAGCCCAGCTGCGCAGCCCAGTGGCAGCCCGGGACCTGGGTGCGGCCCTGGGCCCAGCGGTGAATGAGTGGTGGGTGCGTGAGTGGGCAGCTCTGTGGGGACAGGTGTGTCCACCATGTGCCTCCCTGTGCCCTAGGTGTACCTGGCCCTGGGCCTGACCCAGGAGGAGATTGACGGGCACTTCACTGGCCCGGCGTTCCTGGCCTGGGGGCGCATGGGCAACCTGCACGGCTGGGGCGGCCCCCTTCCCCGCGCCTGGCACCTCAAGCAGCTCTACCTGCAGGTACCCAGCGGGTGGGGCGGGACGGTGGGCTCGGTGGCACCTGGGCCCTGCTCACTGACTCCCCTCCTCCCAGCACCGGATCCTGGACCGCATGCGGGCGCTGGGCATGACCCCCGTGCTGCCCGCCTTCGCCGGGCATGTCCCCAGGGCCATCACCAGGTGAGGCTGCCCGGGACATCAGCTCTTGTAAGCCACGACTTAGACCTGAGGTCTCCATGGAGGCCTGGGTTGGGTCCCTTCCTGCCCCATGCTTCAGTGACTCAGCCCGGGACGTCAGTACGTGGCCAGGGGGTGCCTAGGCTGCATCCCTCCCGCGGCTGGCAGGCCTTGCCAGCTCCCCCGGTGGCCATCTGCATGCCTGTGAGCCCTGGTTCCTGTTCCCATCCTTGTGCCCGCACTCAGCATGTGCTGTGCTACCCCTTCACCCCCTTACCAGGCGGCAGGAGCCTGATTCAGTGACTGAGCGCTTGCCTGGCTGTTAGATCCAGCTCAGACAGGGAAGGAGAGAGACTCCTTTTAGCTGGCGGGAGGGGCAGAGCTAGCAGCAGCAGCTTCTAGACAGGCAACTCTCAAAGGATGGTGTGGAAGATGCAAATACAAAAGCAAGGAGGCCATGGCACCTACAAAGGCCCTGGGGCACAAGGACCTAGCTGCATCTGGGCACTGTGAGGCCGCTGGGGGTCACAAGCCATGATGTGACCTGAGTGTTTGCTCCCCGCTAGGGTGTTCCCACAGGTCAATGTCACCCAGCTGGGCAGCTGGGGACACTTCAACTGCTCCTACTCCTGCTCCTTCCTTCTGGCTCCGGGAGACCCCCACTTTACCCTCATCGGGAGTCTCTTCCTGCGGGAGCTGATCAGGGAGTTCGGCACGGACCACATCTACGGGGCCGACACTTTCAATGAGATGCAGCCGCCCTCTTCTGACCCTGCCTACCTGGCCGCTGCCACCTTGGCCGTGTTCAAGACCATGGTTGCAGGTGCAGTGCCTGGGCGGGGGCTGGCTCCTGAGAAGCCTTCCATGCTGCAACTCTGAGGTTTCCTCCTTCCCCCTGGGGTGTGGGCACGGGCAGGGCTGGGCGGGGGGACCGCTAGGGCCAGGGAGCATGCAGCAGGGGTTTATTAACTCAGGGTCAGGGTCTCGGCTGGGGCGCCTTCTCGTGGGCAGAGCCCAGAGGCAGCGTGGAGCATCACCTCATGCTCCACCTTTTCTTGTGGGCTGGGGTGGGCACTCCTCTAGCCCCGAGCAGCTCCCAAAACCACTTCTCCGGACATCGTGCAGCTCCCAGAGCCGCTTATCTGGACACCGTGGTCATGTTACGTTGTCCAGCCTGGGCTGGAACTTGTGATCTTCCTGCCTCGGCCTACCAGGGTGCTGGGGTTGTGGGTGTTAGCCCTCCTCTGGGTAACGCACCTGCCCATGAGGCTGTCCCGGAGCACCCAGCTGGGAGGCACTGGGACAGGACTGGTGCTGTGTTGGTGTCTGCATGTGGGGCAGCTGGAGGGACCCCGGCTTCTTGTCTGTGGCGGGGCCGCTCACCTCCTCTGCTCTTACCCCCACAGTGGACCCTGACGCCGTGTGGCTGCTCCAGGGCTGGCTCTTCCAGCACCAGCCTGAGTTCTGGGGCCCGGCCCAGGTTGGGGCAGTGCTGGAGGCGGTGCCGCAGGACCGCCTGCTGGTTCTGGACCTGTTTGCTGAGAGCCAGCCCGTCTACACCCGCACAGCCTCCTTCCGGGGCCAGCCCTTCATCTGGTGCATGCTGCACAACTTCGGCGGTAACCACGGCCTCTTTGGGGCCCTGGAGGCGGTGAACCGGGGCCCCGTGGCCGCCCGCCTCTTCCCCAACTCCACCATGGTGGGCACGGGCATCGCACCAGAGGGCATCAGCCAGAACGAGGTGGTCTACGCACTCATGGCAGAGCTGGGCTGGCGGAAGGACCCCGTGCCAGATCTGTGGGCCTGGGTGGGCCGCTTCGCAGAACGGCGGTATGGGGCGGCCCAGCCAGATGCTGTGGCCGCCTGGAGACTCCTGCTCCGGGGTGTCTACAACTGCTCCGGGGAAGCCTGCCGCGGCCACAACCGCAGCCCGCTGGTCCGGCGGCCGTCCCTGCAGATGGACACTGCTGTCTGGTACAACCGATCTGACGTATTCGAGGCCTGGCAGCTGCTGCTCAAGGCCTCACCCGACCTGACTGCCAGCCCGGCCTTCCGCTATGACCTGCTGGACGTCACCCGGCAGGCGCTACAGGAGCTGGTCAGCCTGTACTACGAGGAGGTGCGGGTGGCCTACCTGCGCCAGGAGCTGGCAGGGCTGCTGAGGGCTGGGGGCATCCTGGTCTATGAGCTCCTGCCTGCACTGGACGAAGTGCTGGCCAGCGACCGCCACTTCCTGCTGGGCAGCTGGCTGGAGCAGGCCCGGACAGCAGCCGTGAGCGAGGCTGAGGCCGAGCTGTACGAGCAGAACAGCCGCTACCAGCTGACCCTGTGGGGGCCAGAAGGCAACATACTGGACTATGCCAACAAGCAGCTGGCGGGGCTGGTGGCCCACTACTACGCGCCCCGCTGGCAGCTCTTCGTGGAGTCACTGGCCAACAGCCTTGCCAGGGCCACCCCCTTCCAGCAGCACCAGTTCGACAGGGACGTCTTCCCGCTGGAACAAGCCTTCGTCCTGAGCAGCCGGAGGTACCGCAGCCAGCCGCAGGGTGACACCGTGGACCTGGCCAGGAAGGTCTTCCTCAGGTTCGCCCCCCGGAGAGTGGCTGGAGCCAGCTGACAGTGACACCGCAGGACCAGGTTCTGGGGACTCAGCCCAGAGCTGGACCAGCATCTTGAGGACCTCTGGCCTAGGGGACGGACCGAGGCCTTGCTTGGGAGGCCAGGCCGCTGAGAGGGTCATGAGCTGCCCTCCACTGCCACCCCAAGGTTGGGAATAAAGTTGCTTTCTGTCACTTTCATAAATGGCCAGGTCAGGGCCCGGGGTTCAGCTCAGTGGCACAAGCACCTGGTTGACAAGTGTGAGGTTGTGAGTTTGATCCCCAGAACCAAAAAATAAATTGCCAAGTCAGACTGACCTGTCAGAAGGACAGATCAGTGGCCCTCTGTGAGGTCCACTGGGGTGGAGTGGGTTCTCTCAGCTGTGCCTCAGTTTCCCCATTTTCCATACACTTGGCATTTGAGGACTAGCCTTTCACAGCACAGCAGCAAACCCAGGCACCCATAATTGGCTTCTGGACAGAAACACCCACGTGGTGGGTGCTCTGTGCCCCCCTGGGACCCCACACTCCCGGGCAAGGCCACCCGCAGCAGGACGGTTCTGGGTTATGGTTATCAGGGCTTCTCGACTTTGACCCAGAACTGGGTGGGTGGCCGTGCCCACGGCCCATTGGAGGCTCAGCCTTGAGATTGTGGTAGACACAACACAAGGCGGGGGGCGCTGCGGGGCGGGGCAGGCTCCGGGATATCAGGAGCCCTGCGCAGAGCGGGGCCCCACACCATGGACCCCGCCGAGCGCACCGTGGTGCTCATCACCGGCTGCTCCTCGGGCATTGGCCTGCATCTGGCCGTCCGCCTGGCCTCGGACCCCTCCCGGAGCTTCAAAGGTACAGGATGGGGGTGCCCGGGACGGGGGGGCAGGCCCCGGGCCTTCTGACCGGGTCCCCACCGCAGTGTATGCCACCATGCGGGACCTGGCAGCGCAGGGCGCGCTGTGGGAGGCGGCCCGGGCCCGGCGCTGCCCACCCGCGTCCCTGGAAACGCTGGAGCTGGACGTGAGGAACTCGGACTCGGTGGCTGCAGCCCGGGCACGCGTGACCGAGGGCCGCGTGGACGTGCTGGGTGAGCCTCCCCGGAGCGCATGTGCAGACCCTCTTGCCAGGGAACAGCGGGTACAGCAAGGGACAGACTGGATGCGTGGCCTGCTCTCCCGCAGTGTGCAACGCGGGACGCGGGCTGCTAGGGCCGCTGGAGGGGCACGGACTGGGCGCCGTGGGCTCCGTGCTGGACGTGAACGTGGTCGGGACCGTGCGGACAGTCCAGGCCTTCCTGCCGGACATGAAGCGGCGCGGCTCGGGACGCGTGCTGGTGACGGGGAGCGTGGGCGGCCTGATGGGTGAGGGGGGGAATCCGAGTAGGCCACGCCCACCTGGGCGCGGGGCTGCTGGCGGCTGGGAGAGGGGGTGGGGTTCGATGTGGGTGGGGAGTGGAGACCTGCGTAGGCCACGCCCAACTCGAGGACAAGGCGCAGAAAGGCATGAGGGGCGGGATCGTGGGGCACGGCACACACTGGCCACACCTAATCCAAGAGCAGACCGCTAGGGGGCGGGACTTACTAGTGCCACGCCTGGTCTGGGGACCAGTTGAGGCTCGAAGCTGGGACGGGGCGTGGTGTAGAGGGCGGGGTTTGTCTGGTGGGCGGGGCCTGCCTTAGCAAACCCGGTCGCCCGCCAGGGCTCCCCTTCAACGCCGTGTACTGCGCCAGCAAGTTCGCGCTCGAGGGTTTGTGTGAGAGCCTGGCAGTCCTGCTGCTGCCCTTCGGGGTCCAGTGAGTCACCCCCGCCCGGCCCCGGGGACCTACCTGACCTGGGGCCCGGGCGCCGCTCTTGTCGGACTGAACCGACTCCTGGGGCGGGGTTGGGCGGTTCCCGGTCCCACGGGCCCCACGGGCTGCCGGGCCCCCGCCGCCCACCCGTCGCCTTGCCCAGCTGCGTCCCCTGTCGCCGCAGCGTGAGCCTCATCGAGTGCGGCCCGGTGCACACCGCCTTCTACGAGAAGCTGGAGGGCGGCCTGGGCGGGGCGCTGGGTCGGGTTGACGCCCGAACGCGCCAGCTCTTCTGGCTCTACCAGCGCCACTGCGAGCGGGTGGCTTGCGACGCGCAGGACCCAGAGGAGGTGGCCGAGGTGGGCGAGTGTCTGGGCGTGGCCTGGGCTAGGGGGCATGTCTTGACAGCAGGCCCCGCCCCGCGCAACCCGCGCCTCGTCGCCCCCAGGTCTTTCTGGCCGCCCTGCGCGCCCCGCAGCCGGCCCTGCGCTACTTCTGCACCGAGCGCTTCCTTCCCCTCGTGCGCCTGCGCCTCGACGACCCGAGCGGCCGCAGCTACTTGGCCGCCATGCACCGCGCCGTGTTCGCCGTCGATCCCGGGGTCGTGCAGTATGGGGATTCCGAGCCGGACGCCGCCCCCGAGACGGCTGTCCACGCCTCTGATAGGTGTTCCCTGTGACCCAGCTCCCGGGCTGCAGGGAGGCCTGAGATAATAAAGCTTCAGTTACCGTTTCTGTAGTGCGTGACTCCTGGGACCCTCCCCGGCTGACCAGGGTTGTAGAGGGGTGCAGCGCCCGCGGGAGACGCGCCTGGCTTCCCAGCTCCTGCAGAAGCTGAGGCAGGAGGATCGCCACGCTCGAGGATCTCCTCAGGGAGTACAACTTTATAAAAAGGAATGGGAACGTAGCTCAGTGGCGCAGCGCTCCTGGTTCAAACCCCATCACTGAATAGAATGGAGGGGGTACGGAATGATCGAAATATACGGTGAATGTTTAAACTGAAACATGCGATATACATTAAGAGACACTGCCGTGAATCCCCGCAGAATCCTCTCCCCTCCTTGTACTCGGTCATCCCATCCTCTGAGCCCCTTTAGGAAGCAGTTCTGGAAAATGCAGTGCGCCCTGCTGCCAAGCGCCACCCAGTGGAAAGGCAGCTCGTAGACTCGTGACTCGTCCGCCCTACTCAGCAAAGCAGCACCCTGCCCCTTCGGGCTCTTCCCCAAAGTCGAAGTGATCCTGAAAGGGAAGCGTCTTGGACGCTGAGGCCGCTGCTGAGACAATACTAAAGATGCGCAGGTCAGGGAGTCTAGACCTGTTGCAGAAAGTGGCAGGAAGGGAGGGGTGAGTGTTTGAAGCGAGGGGGAGGATTTTGAGGGGCTTTCATGGCTTTGTGTCTTCTACTGTAATTTTTTTTTTTTAAAAGTCACCATTCACTGCTAGGTGCGGTGGTGCACACCTATCATTCCAGCACTTGGGAGGCTGAGGCAGGAGGAGATCCATGAATTCCAAGACAACCTGGGCTACACAGTGGGAACCTTGTCTCAAAAAACAAACAAACAATAGAAACCAAGAAAAAAAAAAAAGTGTCACTATTCACCACATGGCCTGACCATACCTCATAAGAGGGAGCAGCGCTGCCCGGATGCTCCATCAGGGCCCAGGGTCACCTGCGCTGCCCCTGGCCTGTCCTCCTTCCCGGCCTGCAGGGGCACAGCACAGGAGACCTGAGTTGTCCCCACTCCCTGGCGAGAGCGGCAGGAGGGCAGGAGAGGCAGGGCTGGGAGTGAGAGCGGGCAGCAGGATCAGGGCGGGGGTGGGCAGTGGCCAGGGCAGCAGGATGACACCCTGACCCTGCCCATATCCTTGGAGACAGGACCTTCGCCCCTGCCCCTGCCACGCTCCCTGCCCGCTGCCCTCGTGCCCCTGCTGTTATCATGGCTGGAGATTCTGAGGCTTGACACCTGCCCCCCCCCAGCCGGCCCTGTGGGTTCACAAGGTCACGGCGCGGGTGCCGGGGGGCGCCCCCATGCCACACGTACATACTTTTCATGGTCTCACAGTCGCAGGACTTCAAATACCATTTCTTTTTCTTTTCTTTTTTTGGTACCCGGGGATCGAACTCAGGACCGTGCAGGACCATGCGCTTGCAAAGCAGGCCCTTATGCCGCTGAGCTAAATCCTCAGCCCCACCATTTCTTTCTTGTGGCAAGGTCTTGCTATTTGCCCAGGCTGGCCTTGAATTCATAGCAATCCTCCTGCCTCAGCCTCCTAAGTGCTGTGATTACAGGCAGACACCACTGTGCCTGACTTGAATATTATTTCCATGCAGATGGCCCCCAGGCTTGTATCTCCTCCTGTCCACTCAGCAATGGTGCCTTCCAAAGATGCCTTCCAGTCCCCAATTCCTAGCAGGGCATGTTGGTACACACCTGTAATCTGGCAATCAGGAGGCTGAGGCAGGAAGATACAAACTGGGCTCCACAGGAGATGCTATATGAAACCAAACCAAGTATCTGATTCCAGTTGGGGTACCTGCCCCTCCTTCCATCTTCCTTTCTCTAGATTCCTCCCTTTTCCAAAACCCTTGCAGTACGACTCAACTGCCCCCGTTTGACCCACTCCATCCACACAGCCCACCTCTATCTCCAGAGCACCCTGAGCCACCACTGCCCCCCTCTCCTCTTGGCTACCACAGCAGCCTCCAAACTGGTTTCCTGACACCAGCTGCCCACCAACAGCAATAGTCACAGCACACTCAGAATGGCATTGCAAGAAATGAAAGTCTGCGAGGCATGGAGGTGCACTCCTATAATCCTAGCTCTTGGGAGCCTGAGGCAGGACGATCGCTGCGAGTCTGAGGTCAGCCTGGCCTCCCTGTCTCACACAAAAATTCTGATTGCATCTGTGCCTTAAACTCCTCCAGCAGCATCCTCACACAGTAGGATCCCGGGTTTCCCTAAGGTGCCCCACTTCTGCTAGCTGGCTCTGCCCTCTCCACCCTCAACATTTCATCTTCACCCAAGCAGGTGCCCCACCACTGCCCCAGGGCCTTTGCATTGCCTATGCTTGGTGTTTCATCTTTCCTTGGCCTGATTCCATTTCCTTCTTCCTATCTTTGCTGTTGCCCTTGACCACCAGCCTTCCCTGCCCTGCAGGGTCGTTCCTTCCTCCCATGGAGTTTTCTTTGTTGCCTTTTTGTTTTTATTTTTTGAGACTGGGTCTGATACGCAGTTCAGGCTGGCCCTGAATTCACTAAGCAGCCCAAGATGACCTCAGCTTGCAGATAACATTTACTGTGCAGACAAGACCACGCCAGTGCTTCAGGACATTGCCTAATGGTCTTTGCTGATTTACTTTCAAATAAATGAAGCTTGTTTTTATGGTCTCTTCTCATCTCCCTGTCCCTCTGCCTCTCTCCATCCCTCCCTCTCAGTCTCTGTCTCTCTGTCCCCCTTTCTCTCCAAATAAAACACAAAGTTGCCCAGGCTGGGCAGGAACCTTGACCCCCCCTCACTCAGCCTGGCTCAAGCCTATCAAATTCTATTATAATGTCTCCTGCAAAGAACCTGATGCCTTAGTCTTTAGCCTTAGCTCCAAAGGCAGGTGTAGGGGCTGGGAGCTCACACACGCTGGCCGCCTTCTTCAGGAACAATACAGCCAATTCCATGCAATGGCCCTGCAATCCCAGCTACTCAGGAGGCCGGGGCAGAATTTGTACAAGGCATGTGGGCAAGTTAGCAAGACTCCGTCTCAAAATTTAAAACAGGGTCAGTGGACGTGGCTGAGCAGCCCCTGGTTCCGGTTCAGGCCCTGTCACCACAAAATCAAGCTGTGCAAGGTGGTATGCCCCTGCAATTCCAGCACAGGAGGCTGAGGCAGGAGGATCATTGGGAGTTTGAGTCCTGCCTGGGCTACAAACAAATAATAAACAAAAAAATAAAGAAGGGAAGCCAGGGCACGTGGTGAATGATTGTGGCCCCGTATCCTTGTGGAGACTGTGATTGTAGCTCAAGAGTGGTGCAGGAGTGCAGATACAAGGCCTTGGGTTCATGCCCAGCGCTCCCAAAAAACAAAACAGAAAAAACCCCAAAATGGTGTCAAGGTGGGCATTTTTTCATTACAGCCTATTACTGGGATCTTGAGGACCTGTTTCTCTCCTGAGGTGACCGCAGAAAATCAGTTACCCGTAATGTCTTCCTGTTCATTTTTGCTTGGTATTACTGGGGTGCCCTCGGGGTCTCACACATGCTTGGCAAATACTGTACCCCTGAGCTCTTTAATGTTTATTGTAAATTTTGGGAGAGCGTCTCGCTACATTGCCGAGACTCTGACCTCGTGATCCGCCTGCCTCGGCCTCCGGAGCAGCTGCAAGCACTGGCGTGTGCCACCACATCAAGTCCCAAACGTTCTCTGAGGGCTGCTTAGCTCCCCACCATCCGGAGACCTGAGACCCCAGCTCCAGCCTCTCAGTTCTCTCAGTGACATCCGCCCCCATGATGTCCTCGGGCCGCGACGGCCCCGGGACACTCGCGCCCCGTCCCCGGCACTTCGAGGGCTCTGGATGCCCAGGCTGGACCCAATGTCCCTTCTCCGCAAAGCAGCCGGCGAATCTGTAACCCCAGCCCGCCCTCCTCCGCGGTCTGGAGGGAGCTAGGACCCAGCCGTGCTTTAGCACCGTCAACGCCTCCACAACCCTAGAAACTTCTCGCGAGAGTTGCCCTGCGGACCGCGTTTAAAAGGTCTGGCCCTTGTCCTTTTCCGTAGTGCGGGGTCGTGTGCCCTAAGACAGCGCTTCCGGGGGGCGGCCTCCGCGGGTCGTGTGCGGAGGGCTCGGTGAGTAGCGGCCTGACGCGAGTGGGGAGCCCCTCCTGCTCTCTACCGGCCCTCGGCGGCCCCGGCGCCGGACTCAGGCGGGTCCCCGTCCAATCCCTCCCCGCGTCGCCCCCTCTCCGGGCGGGGGCTCCTCGCTCGCCGTGGCTCACTGTCGCTCCGTGTCCCCGGCTGTCCGCAGGCCCGGCACCATGGCCGCTTTCCGCTCGGGCCTGCTAGTGCTCACGGCCCCGCTGGCCGCGCTGGCCCCGCGCCTGGCTCCGTTGCTGAGCTCGGCCGCGCGCCTGGTGAACCACACGCTCTACGTCCACCTGCAGCCCGACCTGAGCCTGGCGGGCCCCGCGCAGCCGCAACCCGGCCCGGTGCCCGCCACCTTCGAGGTCCTCGACGTCCTCTCGCAGCTCTATGCGGGCGCCGATCGCCACCGCGGCCTGGACGTGCGCGTGCTGCTGACCAACGTGCAGGCCAAGAGCGCCCGGCCGCCGGCGCCCGCCGCGTCGGTGCAGAACCTGGCGCACCCGCCCGAGGTGGTGCTCACCGACTTCCAGACCCGCAGCGGCAGCCAGCGCGACCCCGTGAAGCAGCAGCTGGAGCGCTACGCCACCAGCTGTTACAGCTGTGCCCCGCAGCTGTTGCCCGTGCTGCTGTGCCCTGATGACGGGACCGGAGAGCTGCCCGAGGAGCCCCCGGATGTCTCCTCGCCCTCCACCCTCAGGCCCGCATCCCCTGTGGCCAGGTCCCCAAGTCAGCCCGTGCGGGGCTACCAGCGCGGGGCCGTGGGTGGCACCTTCGACCGCTTGCACAACGCGCACAAGGTGCTGCTCAGCGTTGCCTGCGTCCTGGCCCAGGAGCGGCTGGTGCTGGGAGTGGCGGACAAGGACCTGTTGAAGGGTGAGTGAGAGACCCCCGTCCTTGCAGGGGCGCGGAAGAAGGCCCCTGCTCCCCGGCCACTGTCCCCGTGTTTGACGCCTGGCCGCTGCTGAGGCCACTTTAGTAAAGGAGCAGACACAGCTCTGCACAGGGGTCTGAACCTGCCCAGTGCAGCCTCACCACAGGTCACTGGCTCTAGAGACACCAGGTCCGTGAACATGAGTTGTAGGAGCCGTGGATGCCAGTGAGGGGACTCCAGGACTCTGTGGTTTCGGATCTGCCACGCTGCAGTCCTGGCAGGTCTCTAACATGACTGCATGGCAGCTTCTCAAGACGTAGGCCAGCCTTACAGTGTCCACAGTGCTTGTCCGTTTCCTTGGTCCCCACTTGAACCTTCCTGTCATTCTTTTCTTCCCTCTGACCAGGAACCCAAAGCAGCCTGTGCATGGTTACCACCGTGGGGCTGTGGTGGCCCACCAGGTGCCATCAGCATCACCTGTCACTGTCTTTGGGAACATTTGCTCCCCAGGAAAAAGACCTCACTGTGCCTCTGCTCCTCCTCCAGGCAAGGTGCTCCCTGAGCTGCTCCAAACTTACACAGACCGAGTGGAACACCTGAGTGAGTTCCTGGTGGACGTCAAGCCCTCCTTGACTTTTGATATCGTCCCCCTGCTGGACCCCTATGGGCCTGCGGGCTCTGACCCCATGCTGCAGTTCCTGGTGGTCAGCGAGGAGACCTATCGTGGGGGGATGGCCGTCAACCACTTCCGCCTGGAGCATGTAACCCCTGTGGGAGACAGGCGGGGGATCAGGGGAGGGCAGCAAGGGTGCAGGGCGGTGGGAACGGTCTAGGAGGATCCAATTCCTGCTGAAGTGGAGGAACCTTGGGGGTCTGGGTTTACGCCCCCTTTCCCACAGGGCTTGGAGGAGCTGGCCCTGTACCAGATTCAGCTGCTGAAGGACCAAAATCATAAGGAAAATGAAGAAGACAAAGTTAGCTCCTCCAGCTTGCGCCAAAGAATGCTGGGCTCCCTGCTGCGGCCCCCAAATGTAAGCCTCCCTGCCCCTGGGCCTCCTGCTCATGCCTGGAGGGCTACAGCCCCAAGCATGAGCCAAGGTCCCATAATATCCCCGCAGAAGAGGCCAGAACTCCCTGCCTGTCTCTACGTGCTCGGCCTGACGGGCATCAGCGGCTCTGGGAAGAGCTCTATAGCTCAGAGGCTGAGGAGCCTGGGGGCATACGTCATCGATAGTGACAAGCTGGGCCACCGGGCCTATGCCCCGGGCAGCCCCGCCTACCAGCCCGTGGTGGAGGCCTTTGGAACAGGTAAGGACTGGGGAGGCCTGCGTGATTTGAGGCGGGGAAGTGGCTTTGCCTGAGCTCAGTCTCCCTCCTGTGTGGACCAGACATTCTCCATAAAGACGGGTTCATCAACAGGAAGGTGCTGGGCAGCCGGGTGTTTGGGAACAAGGTGAGTACACTGCGCTCCCTGGGCTCCTCAGCACCAGGGTCACCGTCCTGCCTCCGGCTCAGGGCCCTAACCTCTGCCTGCTCCCTGCGTCCCTCAGAAGCAGCTCAAGGTCCTCACGGACATCATGTGGCCAGTGATGGCCACACTGGCACGAGAAGAGATGGACCTGGCTGTAGCCCAGGGTGAGCACTGGGGCCATTGGTGGGTCTTCCCAGGGATGGGATGGGAGAGGCTGCTGGTGGTGACAGTCCCCCACCCCCCCAGGGAAGAAGGTGTGTGTCATTGATGCTGCTATGCTGCTGGAAGCTGGCTGGCAGGACATGGTGCATGAGGTGTGGACCGTGGTCATCCCCGAGACTGAGGTACGCACGCCCAGGCTGTGCCCAGGAGGTTGTCCCTGCGACAGACATGCAGGTCCCAAGGCAGAGCCGGGACCCTCCTGACACCTGCCCGTCTGCCCAGGCCGTGCGCCGCATCATGGAACGGGACGGGCTGAGTGAAGCTGCCGCGCACAGCCGGCTGCAGAGCCAGATGAGTGGGCAGCAGATGGTGGAGCAGAGCCACGTGGTGCTCAGCACCCTGTGGGAGCCGCAGGTTACCCAGCAGCAGGTCGGTGCTGGGGCGGTGGCCGCGTGGGTCAGGGCGGTCCGGGACTGCCTGCCTGACCCTGTCCTTCCTTCCTCCAACATCTGGGCGGACCGAAGGTGGATCGAGCCTGGGATCTCCTGCAGAAGCGCCTGCCCGATTCTCCGCGCGCGCGCGGCACTGACTGACCTCTGGTGGCCCCCGGAGTGACAGGAGAGCCCGAGCCGAGGAGGGAGCGGCCGGCGCTGGCGGGGCCGGGCGGGACTCGGGAGGCGCGGAGCGCGCGCTGTGCCTGCCGCGTGAGGCCGGGCGGTGGGAGCAAACCCCGGGCCCCCGGGCGGCTGGCGCTGTCTGCCGCGCGCGCTGGCGGGTCGGGAGGCGAGCTCGGTCCGGAATTAAAGGTGAATGCGCCCAGAACCGCGTGTGCTGCCTGCTTCCCGCCCCGCGCCGAGGGCTTCCCGGGGCCCCAGCCCCAGGCGGGTGCAGTGGCTTAGCTGGAAGGCGCTCGGGGCCGTACATGCCTCCGCCAGCGCCGGTCTGCCGGCCTG
Source organism: Hydrochoerus hydrochaeris (assembly GCA_004027455.1). Taxonomy (NCBI): domain Eukaryota; kingdom Metazoa; phylum Chordata; class Mammalia; order Rodentia; family Hydrochaeridae; genus Hydrochoerus; species Hydrochoerus hydrochaeris. The sequence continues at coordinate 113,420 of PVLA01005659.1, forward strand.
TAGCAGCGGTAACAGGCCGTTTCCCCGTTCTGGGGAAGATGCCCAGGGCCTGGCGCACGCCGGCTGCACCGACCCGCGACAGTACTATGGATCTAGGAGCCATTGGGCTTAGCACTCAGCCGCCTCCGAGCGCGCATGCGCTGCACCCTCGCTCCGCCCCCACTCGGGGATTGGCGGGGTTTGGTCACGTGGGCGCCTCGCCTCTTCCCTGCCGACCGGTCCCATCCCTGCTGACTTCCGGTCCGCGGGGTCAATCCGCGATGACAGAGCCTGGCGCTTCTCCCGAGGACCCCTGGGTCAAGGCAAGCCCCGGGGGCGCGCACGTCCGCGAGGGGAGGGCGCGGCGGGCTCGTGCGCGTGGGAGTTTGGGACGACGAGGGGCTCCCCCGAGTCACCCTGCCTCCCGCATCGCGGGGCTGCAGAGATGGCCCTGCCCTGCGCGCGCCCAGGTGGGAGACCCCGGGGCGGAGCGGGGCGGGGCCTCAGCCCTCGCTTGGGGCTCTCGGGGGCGCGGGAAGCGCGGCCTGACGTCGCCCCCCCGCCCGTGCCCAGGTGGAGTGCGCCTACAGCGACACGAGCCTGGACCCCGGTGAGTGCCCGCCGCGCGCCGCGGGGACGCCGGGCCCGGCCGCCTGCAGGTCATGCGGGCCACGCCCGAGCACAGTCCGCAGCCGAGCCCGGGGCCCCGCCGAGCACCGAGGCCGAGGCCGGAAACACCACTGGGCCGCGCTGCCGTGAGCCTGGAGGCGACAGGGCGGTGACGGCGGTCCCTCCCTCCACCCTCGTTCCCCTTCGCGAGCGACAGGCTTCGCCTGCAGGCCAGGAAGCAGAGTGGATGCTGGGGCCTGGCGCACTGGAGCGCAGTGTGGAGGAAGAGGGGGGACCCAGCGCCGGAACGTGGGTCGCTCAGGGTTCCCGCCGCCCCTTTAGCGACCGCGCCTCTCTTCCAGGGCTTTTTGTAGAAAGCGTCCGCAAGGGGAGCGTGGTGTCCCGGGCTAATAGCATCGGCTCCACCAGTGCCTCTTCTGTCCCCAACACAGGTAGGCATCTGCCAGCAGCACAGCTGTAGGGTCACATGAAGGGCCATCCTCGTAATGTCCTTCCCAGAAGGGAGCCTCCTGCCCACCCGCGGTGCCAGAGCCCGAGGCCAGACCCAGCTCTGCCTCCCCGGTGTCAGGCTCTGCCCTGTTCCATCCCGTGCCAGTCTCCTCCAGGCAGGGCCCCGTGGTGACCTCACCTGCCCCCCCCCCCCCCCGCTCTGCGTGTAGATGATGAGGACAGCGATTACCAGCAGGAGTCCTACAAGGAGTCCTACAAGGATCGGCGGCGGCGGGCGCACACGCAGGCCGAGCAGAAGCGCAGGGATGCCATCAAGGTGACAGGGAGGCCCTGGCCCCTTCCCTGTGCTCTGGGTGGGCGCCCACAAGTCTTCCTCAGACCCCCTCCTGAGGGCCCCACTGTGTCCGCAGAGAGGATATGATGATCTTCAGACCATCGTCCCCACCTGCCAGCAGCAGGACTTCTCCATCGGTTCCCAGAAGCTCAGCAAGGCCATCGTTCTGCAGAAGAGTACGGAGGGGCCGGGCAGGGTGGGGGGCCAGCTCTGCCTTAGGCTTCCTGCTTGACATTTCTGTGCCTGCGCCAGCCATCGATTACATCCAGTTTCTGCACAAGGAGAAAAAGAAGCAGGAGGAGGAGGTGTCCACGCTCCGCAAGGATGTCACGGCCCTGAAGATCATGAAAGTGTAAGGGGGTGACTCGGGGTCGGCCACTGGAGCGCACGGCTCCGGTTCAAAGATCACATCAAATAAGGCATAGGGGAAACTCCTGCACGCACCGGTGCCCAGGAAGTGTCCTCCCGCTCCGGGGGGTGGGGGTGGGGTGCTGGCGCCCCCTGGCGGCTGAGCGGCGCCTCGCTTTCAGGAACTACGAGCAGATTGTCAAGGCGCACCGCGACAACCCGCACGAGGGCAAGGACCAGGTCTCCGACCAGGTCAAGTTCAACGTGTTCCAGGGCATCATGGACTCGCTGTTCCAGTCCTTCAACGCGTCCATCTCCGTGGCCAGCTTCCAGGAGCTGTCGGCCTGCGTGTTCAGCTGGATCGAGGAGCACTGCAAGCCCCAGGTGCAGCTCCCTCCTGGCGCTTGGCCCACGTGGAAGTGCCAGGCACCAGCGCTGGGGTGAAGGGGGGGGGGGATTGTGGGCCTGCCAGGCCAGCTGGGGCCGCTGTCCCTGGGCTCCGTGGTGGCTGCCTTTTCTCAGGCTTGGACTTGAACCTGAGGTTTTGTTTCCTGTTTTGGTTGGTTTTTTCAGCACTAAGAATGGATCCCAAGCCTGTTGTACTGAGCTGCATTCTCAGCCCTTGTTTTATTTCCAGGTTGAGTTTGCTAATTGCCTGAACTTTTGACCCTCCTGCCTCAGCCTCCCAGTGTTAGGGTACAGATGTATGCTACACTGTACCCAGCTTCCCAACACTTTTCTTTTTGGGTACCAGGGAATGAACTCATGACCATGAAAGGTAGGCATTTATGGTGCTGAGCTATATCCTCAGCCCTCGGTTTATTTACTTATTTTTGAGACAGTCTTGTGTAGTTCTGGCTGGCCCAACACACAGCAGTCCTGCCTCAGCCTTCCCAGTACAAGAACCACACGTGTGTGCCACCACCACCACCCACACCTGGCTGTCTTTAAGATAAACGTACTGTCATGGTGACAATTTGAAGGCAAACACTTGTAGCCACGGCCTAAATTCTGCCCCAGTAGTTCATTGTGTTTATTTTTCGCCTGAACCACGGTCCTTCTTGGAGCCGAGCCCCAGGGAGCAGCCGAGCCCCAGGGAGCAGCCTGCCACCCTGCCTGAGCGCATCTCCCTCTGCCCGCAGACACTGCGAGACATCGTGCTGGGCGTCCTGCACCAGCTGAAGAACCAGGTCTACTGACAGCTGCAGGGCCTCGGAGGTCAGTCCCCACCACGGCCAGACACAGCCTCACCAGCCAGAGGGGCTCTTGCTGCCCCAGTGCAGGACACCTGTGCGGGAAGTGTGTTTTGTGAACACTTTTGATTAATTTATTTTCTGACCATGCAGCTGGGCCCGTGTTGGCCCTGTAGGGAGCCCTGGCCTCAGGTCCCAATCCAGGACTCGAGGTTCACAAGCTCCACCTGCTCTGGCCTGGCAGGTGGGAGCTCAGGTGTGGGCACTTGGCCATGGCCAGATGGCCAGAGAAGACACTGAGCTACTGAAAGGGAGCTGGGCTGGGCTGGGCTGGGCCGGGCCGGGCCGGGCCGGGCCAGGCCAGGGTCTGGGTTCTGGAGTAGGCGCAGCCTCCCCCCCCAAAAGCAGGTGGGACACAGGGCTGCACATTACAAATCTTATTTTTTTAAACACCAATGCAATTCCACTAGTTACAACCTTGGAAAATGAACTGCCTCCAAACCACCCAGCCTGCTTCCCCAGCACCCCAGGACTTGGGCGGGGGGGGGGGGCAGGTGGTGCTGGGGACACTGGGCCTCTCCACCCTGGGCCCCAGGGCTGTCCCCAGGGTGGCTGGTGGGACTCTTGACTGCCCACAGGGAAATCGGTATTTTTATATGAAATTAAACATTGTGTGTGTTCCTCCAGCCTCATTTGTTCCAAGCCTGATGCCAGTGCCACTTGCTCAAATCACTGCTACAGGACAGTGCCAGGGACCCATGGTCCCCTCTGCTGGGCTGAGCCCCCCCATGCCGCTCTGTTCCAAGCAAGGCCTGCAGTAGGCAACTGGGAGGAGGGGGCGGCCACCTGTCCCCACGGAGGCCTCAGGGGTCTGGGGGCGCCACATTGTGGTCCTCATCCGTCTCGATGCCAACCTCATCCTGTGGGTGGTGATAGTGAGAGTACCGCACCATCAGGGACCCCAGGGCACCACAGGGGCAGAGGCCACTTACGAAAAACGCCTTCTTGCTCTTGGAGTAGCCTTCAAGGATGGCCTCACACAGCTCGGTCGCCTGCAGGGGACAGGGGCACAGCTGACTTGGCTGCACCGGGCTCAGCAGCCCCAGGTGTCTCTGCCACTCACCATCCTCTTGCGCACACGCCACTCCCTGCAGACCCGCTGCCGCTCACGGTACACCTGCGAGGACAGTGTGGCTTGACTGGGCTCTGCTTGTCCCAATCCCGCCCCCTGGCCGCCAACCCCCACCTGTTCCTTCTCCTCAGGGGTCACATGCATGGCGGTGCCCTTGATGCCCTGCAGCCTCTCTGTGAAGCCAGCGCACTCGGCCTTCAGCTGCATGATCTCACGCTGCATCTCTGGGGTAGTCAGAGCACTGGTCAGCTCCTTCAGCTCTGAAATGGTGGCAGCCGGGTTTCCTCAGCCCACAGAGGACAGGAGAGCTCGGCCCAGTAGGTGTCCAAGCCTGGAGGTTGTAGCCTCGAGCAGGCTCAGGACAGAGGCCCAAGGAGATGGCCGTTTGCTCATTTTCTTCCTGTGCCTCCATCTCTGGAGCAGTGGTGAGATGAGGCCCGAGGGACCTAACACAAGGCGTGGGGTGGGATAGCAAGCATCCAGCCAGGGGCTACACAGCCGCTTTCAGTTTTCGATCTCTCCAGTTTCCTGGCAGTGCTTGGGAATGAACCAGAGCCTTCAGCCCCAACCCCTTTTTGTTTTGGAACAGGGTTTCAAGGTGTACTTGCGATCTTCCTGTCTCAGCCTCCCAGAGTGCTAGGACGACAGGCCTGCCCACCACACCCAGCTGTCCTTTTAAAGTCTCAGGTGGCCCCCAAGACACTGCTGTGGTGACACCAGTAGGTGGGAAACCAGTTCCCAGCATCTCCTGACACGAGGGAGCCCACGGGTGCCTCGGGGCCCGGCCTACCAGCCTCCAGGTGGCGGCAGCTCTGCTGCAGGCTCTGCACCTTCGCGGTGAGATCCGAGATCTTGACGTCCAGGCTCTGGAGGTCAGCATCACTCACAGTGTCAAACTGGTCCTGTCAGAGACAGAAAAGCCGAGTGAGAAGGGACACAGCTGGCCACAGCCAGGAGGCTGAGGACACCAACCAAAGGGCACCTCTGAGAAGCTATTCCCTGCTTCCAAAAGGAAAGGAAAAGAGTCCAGTGCAGAGGCACACACCTGTCATTCCAGCCACTTTGGAGGCTGAGGCAGGAGGATCACCCTTGAGTTCCAGGCCAGCCTGGGCTACACAATGAGTTCCAGGCCAGCTTGAACCACATAGTGAGACCCTGCCTCAAAAAAACAAGCCTCGAGCGAGCTCAGCTGTGCTCTATGAGCAGACCTCTAGTGGCCAAAGGGAGAAGAGCGGCAGAGAGCAGCCTGCAGGGGGGAATGAGGCTCCGGAGCCGGGCCGGCGAGCCGCACCTGCAGTGAGCGAAGGGGCTGCGGGAAGGCGGCTCTGGCTGAGGGCGTGCCGGCGCAGCTGGTGGGAAATGGGCCCAGGCAGACGTGGTCCCGGTAACAGCAGGCGGGGAGCTCGCGAATGCGGGCTGTGGAAAGGGAGGGCACGGCCCGCGGGGGTCGCTCCCCGGGGCCCGGGCGACGGCCGCGCGGCCCCCACCTGGTCGGCGAAGTAGACCTTCTGCTTGCCGTAGGTCTTCTCCCGGATCTTGCCCTGCTGGGCCAGCTGCTCCAGCGCCTTCACCACCGCCTGCCGGGAAGGGCGCAGCGGTCAGCGGCCGCACCCCCAGGGCTCGGGAGGGCTAGGGCCGCGGGGCCCGGTGCTCACCGCCTTGCCCAGCCCGTGTTCCCGCTGCAGGTTTCCGAACACGTCCTGCGCGCTGTAGGGCCTGTTCTGTTCCTGCAGGTATCTCAGGACCACCCCGGGGGCTGCGGAGAGACGCGGCGGGACGAGGTCGCTCAGCCGGCCTCCCCCGGGACCCCCGCCTCCCACCCGTTCGCTCGGCAGTTACCTCCCGCCCCAGCTTCTGCTCGGCCTTTACTCATGGCCGTTTCCCGCCCTCAAACTGAAAACCGGATACCGCGGTTGCCCAGGGCGACGGCTCCTTCCGGCGGCAGAAGGCGGGCCTCGAGCGATCATTGGCTGGAGAAACCCTTCCGGTGATTGGTTAGAAGGGAAGTATGCCCGATGACGATTGGCTGGAAGGGAAGCCTCCCTGGAGCGCGGCAGCCGCTTCCGGCCGCAGTGGTTCAACTCAGCCCAGTTTGCCCTTGGGCCGCGCCGCCGAACCCCGGGCTAAAGGCTGCTGCGAGCGAAGCCTTGCGGCGTGGAGCCCGGGACGGTCTCGCCTAGCACTCGTGACCTTCAGGGGGGACCTGGGGCCGCTTACCACAGGGCTGCCTGGCCCTGCGGCCGTGCTCGCGGCGAGCCTGACCTGCGGGAGGTCGGGCTGCCACCTGCCGACACCGGGCCGCGCGCGCAGGGGGGCGCTCGGCACCGCGGTGGTTTCGGACCGGCCAAGGAAGGGCCGGGGAGGGGCTGCGCGGTCAGCCCCGCGGGCTCGGCAGCACCTGGCAGCCAGGTGCTTTCCACTCCTGACCACGGTGGCCAGGGGTCGGAGACTGAAATAAGTATTTTTAGTTTTGAGGTCAGCTGAAAGACGAAGAGCAGCTGCCCTCGCGGCCCAGAGGTAGCCCGGCCTGGACGCAAACTCGCAGCCGAGCCCCTGCCTCGGCCCCGCGGGTGGGTTTACACTCGCGCGCCGCCACGCCCGGGAACTCGGCGCTGTTTAGTGCCTCTGCTAAAACCTCACTGGCCTTCGCTTGAAATGTGTTCACCGGGGCTGAGGATTTAGCTCGGGGGCATAAGCGCCTGCCTTGCAAGCATGCAGTCATGAGTTCAATCCTGGTACCGATTAAAAAAAAAAAGCTCACTGCTGCATGCTGAGGGGACAGCGTTAAGAACTGGGAATGGGAATTGCCACTGAACGCCACCAAGGTGGCCAGTGCCATTCTTGCGTGCACTGCAGAGGGATGGTGGCTCCTCAATGTGCCTCATTCTTCCCATCACCAGAGAAAACAGGTGCGACCCCAGCACTCAGACCAATCAGGGCTCAGCAAGCAAAGAGCACCCGACAAGGAAGGAGGACGCGAGTCAGCACTGCTTAAAAGATGATTCCCAGAGATTTATTCCCCAGCACCACCAACCCCACCCACCCGGTTCACAGTGGAGGAAGCAGCCTCGAAGAGGGGGTGCTGGGGCAAAGCCGGGATGGTGTAGATCTCCTTCCTCCCCCTGTGGCCTCCCACTCCCCACTCTTTACCCCACACCTCCCTGTCCTCCACACCAGAGCCCAGCTGTAAGACACCTTGCGACCCCCACAGTCTGTGGGAGAACTTGGGGAACCTTCCCACGCGGTGACCATGCACACACCCAGCTCTGCCCCGGAGGCCACCCGTCTGCTAGAGCTACAGGTCAGCACACCCACCCATGGCGGCCACCCGGGCTCTGTCCAACACCCCTCGCGGGCAAGTGGTCCCTGAGGATCAGCAGCGGTGGGGACAAGAAAAGGGAGTAGTTTGGCTTGAGCTCTGTGGGCTATGGCAGAAGTGGGGCTGGCACAGGCTTGGAGCCAGTGACTGGTGGAGGTTTTGTGACACATGATTTGAGCAAAGGCCAGAGGCGTCTCTCCTGAGCTCCTGTCAGCAGGCTCCTTGTGCAGTAGGAAACTGACGGGAGAACAGCCTTTGCCCTGCGACGCGTGTCACAGAGCCACCTGTAAAGTGCTACCGTGCCATCCCCCCGGCACTCTTGCCTCTCCAGGAGGCTCTGGGGCGGGACAGGGACACCAGGGATGGACACAGTATTGCTTGGCTCACCACGCAGCCCAAGGGTGCAAGGAGCTAGGGTCAGCAGCACCAGAGACACCACAGAACCTAGGAGGGTCAGGGCGCCCAGTGGGCGGGAAAGCCTTGCCCCGGCCTGGCCGGCTGACCCCTGCGGCCTACGTGTGAAGGACACCAGTCCTCACCTCACCTGAACCTCACAAGCAGTACTTCCAGGTCTGCCCTTGAGCCCCAAGGACAGGCGAGAAGGGGATGCAGGCCTGCTCTGCAGAACCAAGGGACAAGCTCACTCGAAACAGCACACCATGGTCTCACAAAGGACAGGATGGCTCCTGCTGCTGCCTGGCTGGGGCTCTGGAGGAGCGGGTGAGGGTGGGCTGGGCTCTCAGCAAGGGCCCTAAGCGCCCCCGTCCTGACTCGGTTCCCCAGGACCTCCCTGGGGAGCACGTGCCCTCACGGCAAAGCACAATGGTCCTGGGCAGCAGGCCAGGCCTCTGCATGTCAGCTGGGCGCCCAGCAGGAAAGCACAGTTCCAGGCCCACCCCTCAGTGGCTCCTGGAGCTGGAGGGGTCCAGCTGGTTCAGCTCTGACTGGTCCAGGAGTTCAAAGTCGTCTCCCTCGGCATCTGTGTCCAGGTCGGAACTGGGGGCCCGCAGGACGCCCCGGGCCACTCTCCGGGACAAGGAGCCAGAAGGGCCTGGCTGGGAGGCCCCCGCCAAGGCCATCTGGATCACACCCTGGGAAACCAGGCTGGCGAGGTTGCTAGTGAGGGTGGAGCCCGCAGGCAGGGCGTTGAGTAGGAGCTCAGGCAGTGAAGCCTCCTCCCGGCCGGCAGGGGGCGCTTGGGGAGCCTCGGCCCCAGGTGGGGACCGGAACATCAGGTTGGGCATTCCGATGCTGGTGTCGTCCTCCTCGTCCAGGCCAGCGGGGTCCACATTAATGGAGGGGAAGTCCGGAAGGTCCCTGGCGAAGGACTCCTCCGGGTCGCTGTGCCCGTCTAGGTCTGGAAGGACACGGGTGTCTGAGCCTTGGCCTCCAAAAGCCGACCCACATCTCCTGTGTCTTCCTGCAAAGCCCCGGAGGGCTCTCCCTCCCACGCCCCTGCCCTCCACGGTGGCCCTCCTGCCCTCACCTTCAGAGCCCTCCGTTAGGGGCGTCTGGCCCCGTGAGAGGTTGAAGGTGCCGTTGTCCGTGCAGGAGACCTCGGCATCCGAGTGCTCCGAGTCTGTGATGGCCAGTTCCCTGGCCACAGCGGAGTCGTCCAGCTAGAGACAGAAAAGTCCACGCGTGCGTGAGGAGCAGCCACTAGCCACTGGGAGTCTCCCTGGGCTCAGTGCCCTTGGTACCACCTTTGGGAGCAAGGGGACCCTAGGGTCTCAGGGTGCCCATGCAGGCCTGCGAGTGACACTGCCTGTGTGAGCACCGGCCCGGTGGGAGGCTGGCGGGGCTGTGGTATGTGTGATACCTGAGGACAGAAGGCGGCCAGCTCCTCCTCACTGTCGCTGTGGTTGTCCCCAACACGTTCCGGGTGCAGAGCTCTACGGCGCACTGTGGGCAGACCAGGCGGCCATGACACCTCCCCTGGGAAGCATGGCCTGCAGGAAGGATCACTCCCCAGCACCCTTGTTGGGTGCTGCGTGCACACACGGGCAGCCTTGAGCACATGGGGTTCATCAGGCGACACTGCTTGACCGCCTGGCCCGGGAGAAGCCTGGCCGTGAGGGCCACAGCCTAACACACAGCCCAGCTGGAAGGAGCTGGAAGGGGTGGAGAGAGGCCAGTGCGGTGGGAGGCAGCAGCCCAGGGCCCTCAGCTGGGGGAGGGGGGACGGCACCCACCTCTAAGGACCTGGGCACATGGAAGGGCTTTGTCCACCCCAGGAGACACTAAGGGACAAGCCTGATGCCCGTCTCCCTCAGTTCTGCAGTGCCCCCTCTTCCCTGACAGACCTGCCCCCCGACTCACACTGCCGCTCCCTCTGCCGGGACATCATGTAGCCGCGCACGCTGAAGTCCAGCCGCTGCAGAGCCGGCTCCAGGCGCACGTAGGCCCGGTCCCACAGGCGGTGGTACACAGTGAGGGGCCACAGCAGCACCACAACAACTAAGGGCGGGAGAGGGGAGGTGACCTGTGGGGACAGGCAGCACGGAGCACCCTGCTCGCCCCTCACTGCCTGGTGGGGCTCCAGCCTGCCCAGTTCTGCTACACAGGGAGCCTGCGGGCCTGGGCCACTGCCCATGGGCAGCGTGATCACTCACACAAGGTGCCACCAAGCTACAGGCTAGGCTGCATTTGTGTATGATCCTGATGTGACAGTCACAGCTGATACTCAGGGCCTCTAGCCCCGACCGGAAGTGACAAAACTGACACACGTGTACTCGGGGAGGGTGGGCACTCCCGGAAAACAGGACCAAGGAGAGGGTTCTATTTTGGTACCGGGAATCAAACACATGACCTTACACTGGCCAGACTGGCACTGTGACGCTGAGCTGTGTCCCTGGCAGGACCTAGTAGAGGAACCCTGAGAGTCCTGTTCTGAAAATTCCCTCCATAAATAGCAGCAGGCAGTTATTGGTCGCTGGCCATGCCCCAAGGGTCAGCGGACCCTGGGCTTGCAAACCCGGCATGCTAGGAGACGGCCCTGGCTGGGAGGTGCTATGTTACAGCACTGGCCTGATGCATGCAGGGCCCAGGCAATGACCCCCAGCTCCCGCAAACAGGCAGGAGAAACGGACTCCAGACAGGGAAGCTCACTGCGGAGGTGAGGACACTCCCGTGGCACTGACCAGGTCACGGGGACCTGAGAAAGCCGCTTTCTGGACAGCCAGGCTAGCACAGGCCTTGCCCCAGCCATGGTGCCAGGGGCAGCTGTGACACGAAGCACGCCCACACTTACGGAGCAGGTAGGACAGCAGAAGCCCAGGGACGCAGCGGCCCAGGACAGCCAGGAAGGTGAGGAGCCCGCAGCTCAGCAGGCAGAACTGGGAAGGAAACAGGCGGTGTTAATTCCTGGAGGCCCAGTCAGGACGGGGTCCCTAGGTGAAGCTTGGACAGGCCAGCACGACCAGTGTGCCTGCCTGCACCCATGGGGGAGGGGAGGCATCCTCGGGCACCCCCTTCTCTGTGGCTGACCCCACACTGCTGCACCTTTCAGGCCAGGAGTGGGTGTGGACAGCACTTGGCCAGAAACGCACTGGAAAGCAGTCCTGGTGGTGGGGATGTTAGGGAAACAGACACTGTGAAATCCAACAGCCTGTCACAGTTTAATGCAACAGAGTGCACAGGAACAAGCCGGGCAGGAGGAGGGTGGCTCTGGGGCTGGCGGGGGCCCGGGGGCGGGGCAGCCGCCCCAAACTCCCTGCTCCACCTGGACGGTAGCGTGCAGTCCAGGGCCTGCTTCCCGTTAGTGTGCTGGACGGAGGGCCTGGGGCTGACCGGAAAGGAGGGCTCTTACCTTGCCTGGATTTTGCTTTTTGAAAAGCAGGAGATTCCTCATGAAAATGGCCCCGCTCACCCAGGCTTCAGCAACGTGGCGGCAGAGCTCGGGCATGCTGAGCAGCCGAGGGTGCACAAAGCCCCAGCTGCGGGAGAGAAGGGCAGCTGTGAGCGCTGTGCGGGCGGCCGCAGCTTCCCGGTGCTTCGGAGGGAAGTGCGGCTCTGTTCTTGGCCCCCCAGGCTGAGAGCTGAATTTGGGGGCTGGGAGGGCAGACGTGTCTTGACAGCTCCAGCCCGCGCTGCTGTCCCGTGCACACCAATCCACTGGGATTATGAGCACGGGAGAGAGGGGAGGCTGTCGAGGGTGTGGGGGTGCTGTGCACCCAGGGAGACCAGGACACAGCACAGCCCGCGAGCAGGGGGAGGGGACTGAGACAGACACGAGAGGAACCTTTGGCACTGGCTTCCAATGCCAGGAACCACTGAGTTTTCTGGCCAGAAGCTTTAAATAGCCAGAGGTCACAGGACGCACTGAGGGGCTGGCATAAAAGCCAGGAGGCCAAGGAAGGCAGCCAGCCCCGGGTCTCATGAGGGGGCTGAATAAGGAAGACAGTCAGTCACAGGCGTGGCCTTGGACGAAGCTCAGAGGACGCGGCCGTCCCCATGCACACTGCTGCCTCGGCCTCGGCATTTGTTACAAGGACAGCGGCAAGAGGCTGGGCTCTCAGTTCCCGCCGTGTGCCCAGAGCACGGGGTCAACAACACGTAGGCAGGACGTGGCAAGGGATTTGGCAGGGGAGGGACCATTGGCGTCCATACCTCTCATTGTCCAGGGCGTCGGGCTTCGGCACTGCAATGGTAACAAACAGCAGCGTTAGTCGGCGGGGAAACTGCACATAGGGTATCAGGCTGCCGGTCTGACAGCGCCCGCTGTACTAAGTCTGGGGAAAGGGAACAGTGACAGCCGGTGACAAGGAGACGCCACGTTACACGCCAGGGCCAGGGCTGTGCCTGCTTCTCTCGGGGCAGGGGTGGTTCCAAGAGAACCGCAGAGCCCCTGGCGTCCCTTCAGCCGACAGCCCCACGTGGGAGCTGCCTGTGCGCCCCACTGTGGGAAGTCTCTCGTGGGCTCCCTGCCAGCCGCGAGGCATCTGAACACCGCGTCTCCAGTGGAACGGCTGGCAGCACCTCACCGCGGTGAGGCTGCTGCAGTCTCCCACCAGATCCTCTGGCCTCCTGCTTCACTTTTCTTTGGGGGAGCCTCGCTGTGGTGAGGTGCAGATTTCAGTTTTACCTGTGGCATCCCTCCCTCCTTAGCAGCCGTGACACAGGACTGGACAAAGCACCTCTCAGTCCTCCTCAGCCTGTGCCTTCCCATGTGCTCTGCACCCCACTGGATGCTCCGAGCTTCAGCTCCCTAAACTAACCCAGCTGAGAACCACCCCCATCCTGCCTCACCTGGGCCCCTGCTAGAGGCAAAACACAGGACTGACTGCCCCAGGCCTGGGGCCCACGGGGGCGCCTCCAGGATTCTCCGGTAACTGCCCTGTACCTTTTTTTTTTTTTTTTCCCCTGTAACTTTTATTTATGTGTAATCTCTGAAGAAATAAACTGTAGCTGAGGGTACCCTGCATTTGCATAACTCTAGCCTAGTGCTTTGCAAATGAGCAATTTTAAACAAAACAAAGTTTGTTTGTTTTTTTTTAAATCTTGACACAGGGCCTTGCGATGTAGCCCAGGCTGTACCTGAACTCATTAAGTAGCCCAGCCTGGCCTCAAACTCACAGTGGTCTTCCTGCCTCAGCCTCCCAAGTGCTGGGATCCCACGTATGGGCCACCACGGCTGGCCGAAAACATTTTTTTAAGCTAAAGTCTCACTGTTGCCACCGCCAGGACCTGACAGACATTCTACAGGTAGACTGACACTTTCTCAGTACACATGCAGACCCAGGAAGAAGGGCACTCATTCCTCGGCTGGGAATGTGGTTCCCAGCTCCGTGCCCGTGGGAAGGCAGGGCTGCTCCTCCCTGGTGTCTCCCACACAGACTCCAGCACAAAGCAGGGTCCAGGGCCACGTGCCCCTCCCGGCCCCCAACTCCAGGCAAAAAGGACAGAACGGCCATTTCCACTTCACTTCTCTCTTTCTCTCTTTGGCATCAGGGACTGAACTCACAACCTCGCACTTGCAAGGCAGCGCTCATGCCGCTGAGCTACATCCCCAGCCCTCACACTTCACTTTTTAAATGCCACCGACTCACCTTTTATTTCAGGCCATATTTTACTCTTCCACTGATCGATACACACGAGGATCATCAGGCTGAAGGCGAGCAGAAACACAAGGCGGAGGGAGGTGAGCGCGAAGAACCTGCAGGGGGCAGAGACACGGATCAGTGCCAAGGCAGGAGCCAGGGGAGGGGACACAGGCCTGGACCAGGGTCCTGGGCTCCGGTTCCTTTGTCCTGACGCTAAGCAGTCAACACAGCTTTGCAGACCGTGGCTGTGTGCCTGATGCCTGCTCAGTAAATGGTAAACACAGAGTGCAGAACCATCCAGGAATCCGCCAAGCCCCCCCCCCCCGCCCTGCCCAGTCACACCTCTGTGCAGGGGAAGGAGAGGCCCCTGCGCGCTGCACAGAAGCCAGCGCCTCCCCACACAGCGGGGCCGAGCTCGGGCAGCCACGCTTGATAAAAGGTGTCCTACCACCTGGCAGTGCCAGGACTGAGGAAGGCCAGAGGGCCGCCCAAAAGCTGCAGTTTCGTTATTCCGTCAGATTCACCACCAGTGCCTCTCAAACTCTTCTTTAAAAAGTCAAAAAGGGCCAGGGGTTAAGCTCAGCGGCACAAGTGCCTGCCTGGCAAGTGCAAGGTCCTGAGTTAGACTACCTGTACCAAAAAAAAGACAGGATGCCAATATGGTGGCACACACTGGTAATCCCAGCGCTCAGGAGGCTGAGGCAAGAGGATCACTGCAAATTCGAGACCAGCCTGGGCTACAAAGTAAGCTCAAGGCCAGCCTGAACTGCATAGTGAGACCCGGTCTCAAAAAAGGAAAAACTAAGTAAAAAATCAATGAAGAACTATTTCCTACTTGAAATCCACCCTAAGCTGCCATGCATGAACAAACTGGGACGTGTAGACCCTGATAGCACCTCCAGTGACAATAAGAAACTACTGACTTGCAGATGTGGCACTGTAATGTTTTGGGAGTCACTACCTTTTTGAGATGCACAGGAAGATGTAAAGAAATTAGTAAATTAAATGAAGTATGGGATTTGCTTCAAGATTATAGTCTGGCAAGAGAAACTGTGAAATTACAGGAGACAGGCTTGGCTCGAAGGTGTGCACTGCAGAAGCTGGGTGACGGGCGCATGGAGTTTTTATATCATTCTCTCCATTTCTGTAAACGCTTAAAATGTAAAACAGCACGGCGGGGGTGAGGGTGGCGCACACCTGTCTTCCACACACTTGGGAGGCTGAGGCAGGTGAGTCCCTTTGAGTTCAAGGCCAGCCTGAGCTACAAAGTGAGTCCAAGGCCAGCCTGAACTGCATAGCAAGACCCTGTCTCAAAATAAATAGATAAATAAATAAACAAATAGTTAAAATGTGAAACACCAAAAAGAAAACAGAGCCTGCATCTGCCACCGCTTCTGTGACACATCCTGTGCCAGCGGTTGCCCACAGGAATCCCAGGGGTCTACAGAGACATAAAGAAATTCAAAGTAAGTGTTCGCAGATATTTACAGCAGGCCAACCAAAACATTTTGAAGCTACTACTATATATGGGCTGCATTTTCTATATCTTTCCACATCTAATTTCTCTGGTAACTCACATTATACTTCTTATAAAAGTACTGACTCCCAGGAGAGAGGGTTAAAGGAGTCACTGGACTGTCAGCACTGCAAGGCTGGGCGGAAGATGGCTCTCTGAAGGTCCTGAGCCTGCAACCCTGGCCGGCCGCCATCACTTGTGAGCCCTGGAATAAACCGCGTCCTCGCGTACCTGGCTTTAACTGATCTCACAAGCACCAAGCCCGGCCACCGGGACGCGCTCAGAGCGCTTGGCCAAGGAGCTAGGCAGGAGCTGGCATCACCAGCTCCTGCTCAGCAGGGCGCCATCGGCTTCATGGTAGAAGCCTCACAGAGCAAATCACAGGGCTGTGAGGCAAGGCTGCAGCGGGGAGCAAGGGAGTCACAAACCATCACTGGATGGTCTGGCGCGACTGATCGCAGAGCAACTCTCAGGCTATAATTCTTTCCATACTCTGCAAAATCACGAGTTTGCACAAGGTCCTGGGTTTGATCCCCAGCACTGAGAGAAAAAAAAAGGCCCCAGTTTTCTAAATAAAATTTCTACCCAGGTTCTTATATGAATATTCATACACACACACACGCATTGCTAGTGAGACTTTAAACTCTGTCTGAGGGCATTTCTGTGCTCTTGCTTTTTTGTTTTGAGACAGTGGCTGCAAGCATGTGAGCCTCACTCCGGCCTCAGGTGTGAGCGCAGTATAATGCTTTAAATAGGAGCGTGCGTTAGCGGTGGGAATTTTTAACATACAGCTTTAAATATTATACAAAAATAAGCAACGAAGGGCAGGGAATCAGGAATCCAGTCATCAGCGGCAGCCCTGGCCCAAGTTTACCCACTGGGCCCTTAAAGGCCACTGTAATTATATTCGAGATTAAAGAATGAAAGCAGCTTAGCAGAAAGAGCCTCCAGAGCTGCCCCAGGCTTTGAACCTCCTCTACAAAGCTCTGCACGAGCCCAGGGAAAGCGAATTTCACAAGACAGGGCCTGTGGGCTCTGGTCCCAGCAGCGGGAGGGAGCAGCCGCCTCCTCTGCAGAGGCCTGGAAACACACCTCAAACTGAACTGCTTCCCCATATTATTTGTATCAGCAGCTTTATCCACGCCATGCTCTATTACAGTTTTCCCTATGATGTACACACTCAGACCCACACACTGACAAGTTTTTCAAGTATTTACCTCTATTTCTAATTACCATACCAATCCTAGTTACAGCAAACAATCTACTTCAACTTTTTATTGGCTGAGAGGGAGTCGGAATTATATCTTTTCTCCTAGTGGGATGATGATCCGGCCCAACAGACACAAACACGGCAGCCCTTCAGGTGTCCTATATAACCAAATGGGAGATACTGGGTTTGTAATTCCTATGGCATGATTCATTGCACATTTTAATTCATGAGAACTACAACAACTACTTATAATACAAAACAAAATTTCTTTACTACCATTGATCGGGCTGGTACTAGCAGCTGCCGGAAAATCCGCTCCATTTGGTCACCCGTGACTCCCTCAGCAACAGAGGGCCCGACGCCAGCAACCGCACTACTCCGCTCCAGCACAACAGTCCTAGCAGGGACTTTCCTATTAATCCAATTCTCCCCCTAATGCAAAATAACTATCCTATCCAAACAAGCACCCTATGTCTAGGAGCTATTACAACACTATTTACTGCTCTTTGTGCCATCACACAAAGCCACATCAAAAAAAATCATAGCATTTTCTACTTCTAGCCAACTAGGTTTAATAATAGTTACCCTCGGAATTAATCAGCCGTGCTTAGCCTTCTTCCACATCTGCACACGCGCTTTTTTCAAAGCGATGCTCTTTATATGCTCAGGTTCAATCACCCACAGCCTAAATGATGAACAAGACATTCGAAAACTAGGGCATTATTTAAAAGTTTACCCAGTACTGCTTCCTCCTTAATTACGGGTAGCCTCGCTCTCACAGAGATACCATTCCTTACAGGCTTCTACTCTAAAGACCTAATCACTGAAGCTACCACTGCATCCTAGGTCAGCGCCTGAGCCCTAGCCCTCGCTCTCATGGCCACATCCCTAACAGTGTCTACAGTGCTCGAATTTGATGCTTTAGCACGGCAGGACAGAGCCTAAGTATGTCTTTTTCTGAACACACAGTGGCAGGACCTCCTAGGAAGAGGAGCTTTTCCACGTGCTAGAAAATAACTTTTTTTTTTTTTTAATCAGTACCAGGGATCAAACTCATGACCTCACACTTGCAAGGCAGGCGCCTATGCTGCTGAGCTAAATCCCCAGCCCCGAAAATAACATTTCTCAGGAAAACCAATTCCTTCAAACTGATCACAACAGCATGGAAAGAGTGAGAGAACGGAAGTCGCCACCCTGGCCTAACCGACCTCAGGCTGCTGCTGCTGCTGCTGCTCTCGGGTCTCTCGGGCCCGGCAGCGCACAGGGAAGCGGGCGCCCCCTCAGGCCACAGTGCCCCAAACAGGGCAGTGAAGGGAGGCTGTGCATGGGGGCCTGAGAGGACAGGCTGGGCCAGCTTCCTCGCACAGAAGCCCAGCTGGACACTTGAGCCTCGGCCACCCTGCTGGACAGGGCTCTGCCCTCAGACCATGGGCCTGATCTAGGCTTTCTTTCTGTCTTTTTGAGACAGGGACTCACTATGCAGTTTGGGCTAGCTCACTTTGTAGCCCAGGCTGGTCTCGAACTTGCAATGATCCTCCTGCCTCAGCCTCCTGAGGGCTGGGATGGCAGGTATGCACCATCACATCTGGCTTCTGATCTAGGCTTTTTTTAAAAAAAAAAAATTATTAATTCTTATTTCTAAATACAAACATGTCTATTAAAGAAAGTTTAGAAAGTGTAAGTAAAAGTTAAATAAAAAATGTGAAGAGGGCCTCTCTCCGAAACAGCCTTGCCAAAAAGAACCATGGTGGTGAGCCCAGATCTGACCAAGCCCAGCTCCACTCTGGAGCACCAGGAAGACAGCATGGGGCCACAGGGAGCACCGAGCAGACGTGCCCACCACCCTACCGGCTCCCCAGGGCCTGTTTTAATGGTTACCTCCATCAGGGAAGTTACGTGGATTCCTGAGTACGCCTGCCTACCCTCGGCTGTTTTGCTTTTTGTCTGAGGCAGGGTCTTGCTCTGTAGCCCAGGCTGGCCTCCCAACTCCCTACCACCTTTGTGCCTTGGTGTCCTGAGTGCTGAGATGACAGGCGAGCACCACAGAGCCCAGAGAGTGAGTCTGAATGTTCCATCCCCCACCCCCACCCCCACCCATCTTTTTTTTTTTGGTATGAGGGATTGAACTCATGACCTTGTGCTTTCCAGGCAGGCTCTTATGCCACTGCGCTAAATCCTCAGCCCTCTTTTTTTTTGTTTTTTTTTTTTTGAAACACAGTCTCTCTCTATAGTCCAGACTGGTCTTGAACTCACTATGTAGCCCACACTGGCCTCAAACTTGCAGCGATTCTCCTGCCTTGGCCCCTGGAATGCTGGGGTCAGAGGCTTGCACCACCACACCCATCTCCATCAAACAAAAAAAAAAATTGGGGGGGAGGGTACCAGGGATCAAACTGGCGACCTCACACTTGTCAGGCAGGCACTTATGCTGCTGAGACAAATCTCCAGCCCTTCCCTCCATCCTTTGTAAAATACCTATCTCCCTTATTTTCCATCATCTCTCTTTATTTTGCTGTTTTATACTTTTGATGTCAACCTTAGCACTGTTTTTTGAACAGCCCAAAGACCTGGTAGTATGATATAATTCACCCTGACACTAAGTCAATGCTTTTATTTTATTATTTATTTTGGTACCAGGAATGGAACTTATGACCTCGCGCTTGCCAGGCGGGCGCCGTGCTGCTGAGCCCCATGGCTGGCCCTGAGGTCAAGGGCTTGAGTCTGTAGCTGTGCATAGCTGTCACCCTTCCTTAATCTACACCATCTCATCACTTAGCAAGCACTCCCCAGCTCCCCAGCCCTGGAAAAGTTGTTTTTTCCATGTATAATTCACAATTAAATATCATTAAGCAGAAATTAGTAACTTGATGTCACCTGTATTTGGAGTTTTAAACTCTCTTGTGAGTTACACACACACACAGTGTATATATACACATCAATGCTATGTAAATTTTTTCTTCCTTCTGTGAACTGTCCCTTCACGAGGAGCTAAAATCCAACAGTCATCTAAATAAAACACCCTGCGGAAGGGCAGTACAAAGCACCTTGGTGTTCTGTTCCCATAATTAATATAATCAGCAACTGCGAACATGAATTAATACAAACGTTTTTAAAACAAATAAACCGTCGCCTGGATAGCAATCCGGTGTCCAGAAAAACCACGAGAACTAGAGAAACTCTTTCCAAGGCTGATAGCACCACAGAGCGCGTCTGTTAGCAAGGTTAAGTTAGCCTTTGTTATAACTGATGACCGCATCCTTTTCTACCGAAGCGGACACCATTTGCGGCCTTTGTTACCGCAGGCCAAGCGTGTCTCAGTGCCACCTGAGAACAAAGCCTCCTGTCCTACAGGGACAGTAAGCCCATTATTGTATGACACCATGACTGTCTGGTTCACGAGCCAGCCTGGTAAATTAAAAGGAAAATATAAACCCAGCCTACGTCGCGTAATTGTAGTCATAATTATAGTCGTCATTGCACAGAAGCAGAAATGAAACCAGACAGCCGTGAGGACCTCGCCTCATGCTAATGGAGAGGGCACCAGCCCTAAGGTCTGGAAGGATTGAAACTGAGGCACAGGGGCGAAATGAACAGCGGTCTCCCCAGCAGCTCCCCGGCTCCCAGAAGCACCCCATAAGCCCGCCAACACCCCCTCTGCTGCTTTTATCTCAAGTTCAGTGAGTAGATTTTTCCTTCCATTTCCTGTCCCTCTTGATTGTTCTTATATTCACTTGTTTGCAGTGCTTAGGATCAAACCCAGGGGCACTCAACCAATGGGTGACATCCGCAGTCCGGAGTTTCAGTAACTCACCCAGGCTGGCTTCAAACTACAGAACTTGCGACCCCCCTACCTCAACCTCCCGAGCAGCTGAAACCTCAGGCGTGTCCCACCACACCATGCCAGACTCTTTTACAATCAGAAGTGCTACATACCCTTAGTCACTTCTCAGGAACTCTTTTGGTTTTGTTTTTTTGAGGCAGGGTTTTACAGTGTAGCCCAGGCTGGCTCCGGAATCAGAGGGTTCTCCGGCCTCGGGCCCCCAAGTGCTGGGATCACAGGTATGCATCACCACACCCAGCCTTATTTTTTTCTTTTTAGGGGAGAAGAGGAAACATCTTTTTTTTTTTTTTTTCCATTTGTGAAAACAAGATTCCATGACTGGCAGATGACCTGTGGTTAGCTCAGCTCATACTAGACCTAGTCTGGGAGCCCTGGTGGAGATCTCCACAGGGCCTCAGCCTGTGGGCTACACGCCATCTCCCTAATTCAAAGAACACCTAGACTCACAGGATGCTTAAAACCACCTGGGTAGCTTAGTGAGACTCTGGCCAAAATGAAAGAAAAAAACTTTTTGTGTTTTGGTTTCTCGAGCCAGGGTCTCACTATGCAGCCCAGGCCAGAATTCATGGCAAACACCCTTCCTCAGGCTCCAGAGTGCTCGGGTGACAGGTGAGTAAAAAATTTCCCAAAAGCCCGGGGGATGTAGTGAAGTGTGACAGCCTTGAGTTCATCCCCCTGTACTGGGGGAAAATACACTGTATCAGAAGGGATCAGAACAGTTTCTACTGTTACCCTACGGATATGACCAGAGGTGACCAGAGCTAGTCTAGGCTGGAACACCTGCGGCCCTGACCAACCTGAGGGGCAGGGGAGGAAAGCCTTGGATGCTACAGAGGAGGAGCCATCTGACAGATCATCTATCTGAGACATAAGAGGGCTCCTTCACAGGTATGCAAAGCCACGAGCAAAAATACAGAATACTCAGAGAGCTACCTACCTGAACTCGATGACTTTTTTGTACTCCTGTCCAATCTTCTAACACCGCAAGTACACAAAACATTAGTTAATGATGTGCCATTATTCATAACAAATAATGAAAGAAAAATTAAGTATTTCAGACTTAATTTTTCCAATATGACCTAATGATCCTCCTTCCTTTCCCAAACATTTAAAATGTAGAACTAATTCAGTCACTGTGATGGTTTGTGTTTAAATGTCCCACCAAAGTCTCATGCAGTCAGGGAGGCAGCTGAGTCTAGCGCTTGCGATTGGTTTGCTGTCTGGCGCTGGGATTATCATGTGAGTGCTGGGCCTGCACGTAAGGGAAGGAAGGAGGCCTACATTTCCCCATTTGCTCTTTTCTCCTTTGTTTCTTGTTGCCGCTGTGAATCATTGCCCCTGCCTTGGAGCCAGCTGAATATGGACTGAAACTTCCATCAACTGTGAGCCAAATAAACCTCAGCAACGAGAGAAAAGTAACCAAGATAGTCACTCTTCCAAATTCCAAAGTAAATGTGAACTACTCACGCTCAGCATGAAGTCACCAGTACATGAAGTCTTTCAGGTTAAACCCCAGACTACCTTCCTAAGACACTCCCTTCCCTGAAGATTCTGCAGACTCCAAGCTAGACTGCCCCAGTCTCCAGGCCTGAGCACACCTTGTCCTTTCAGACTGTTCCTCCTTCTTTCTCTCCCCCAGCTTCCGAGTGTGAAGGGAAAGTAACAAGGGTGACCGTGTTCTGGATTCTCAGCACACACGCTACCAGGAAATCCCAGAGATAAACGAGGCTGCAAGGGACCCAGAGTACAAATGGGGCTCTGAGGAGGACCCGCATATAGCACATTAGGGAACTGAAGTGCACACTGTTGGGTGCCAGCAATGAAAGGTCACTATGGAACTGAAAGTCCCGCCAGTCAGGTCAGCTCCTTCTATGCAGACCTTGAACACGTATTCAATGAACTGGCTTAGTGAGCGCCAATTTTCTTCGCAGGGGTTCCAAACCCCACCATGGGAAGTGGTTTGGACTCGGACACTCATTAATGAGGCGCTGTAGCCAAGGATTTCTAACAGTGAGTAGTGCCAGGAAGTTTGTACCTGGGGTCAAGAAAGAGGCATTACCAAAAATAGGTGATGATGGTGGTGTGCGCCTGTGATCGCAGCACTCAGGAGGCTGAAGCAGGAGGACTGCCAAGAGTTTGAGGCCAGTTTGAACAACAGAGCAAGACTCGGTCTCAGACAAAAAGTCTGCTACACATGCTGGAAGCTAGACTGCCAGAGACTGCTGTGACACCTTTTAACTTTGGTCTCCTTCAAACAGGGAAGGGACCCATTTAACAACTGAATGATGTCTTCCAGTCACTGAACTTGGAATAATTTGTTCTGCTTCAGTTCACTGAAAACTTTTTCAGACAAAGGAAGTTTTGATTTTTTTTTTTTCCTGGTCTTTTTGAGACAAAGTGTCACTACACAGTTTAGGCTGCCTTTGAGCTCACTTTGTACCCCAGCTGGTCTCAAACTGGCAATGATCCTCCTGCCTCAGCCTCTTGAGTGCTGGGAATACAGGTGTGCACCACCATGCCCTGCAATGTTTTTATGTTAAAACCACGAACTTTTTTTTTTAAAGCCCTTTATTTTGTTTTTTGTTTGTTGATTTAGATAGGGTCTCAATATGTAGTTCAGGCTGGCTTTGAACTTACTATGTAGCCTGGACTAGCCTCGAACTCACAGCAACCCTCCCGCCTCAGCTTCCCGAGAGTTGGGACCACAGGCGTGCACCACCACACTTCACAAGAAAGCCATTTTTACCAAAAAACTGCACACTTTGTAGTTTCAGGCTTTTCCACATTAGCCTTATTTTCAATCAGCTGCAGAAGCCCCTACCTGTCAGCTCCTTTGGCATTTGGTCAATATTTTCAAGTCACTGATAGACACCAGCCATGCTTGGCACATTACACAAAGACCTAAGTCCGCTGCGGGGGTTGATGACCCAGGGGAGGGGCGACAGACCCGTCTTCCAGCGTGTGACACACTCAAGACACCTGAGATTTCTAGTGCCAGGCGTCCAGCGCTGGAAACTCGCACCATCACACATCCTCGATTTCCATCCTCATAAACTGCGCCTGAGGACGCCTCCTCTCTAATTCCTGGGACAGGGAGAAGCTGGAATTACACGTGGCTTCGGAAATGGGAAGAATCCCCCAGCTTCCTAACTATCCTTTAAACACATACACTGCTTTGCTCCCAAGCTGCAGTTCTGCAGGCTTGAACTGACGCGGATGTAGGATGCTAACTCGCGCTAACGCATCCGATTTGTTTTCTCATCACACCCATGGGCGCCTAGGACAGACCTCGCGCCTCTCCTCCCAGCGCCACTACGGAGATTTCTGGGCCAGTCACCAACTCAACTGGGCCGGGGAACAAGTGAGGCGACGGCCTTAAAAGGGAAACGGCTTTCCCTGGTTTGCAAGAGGCGGCCTCGCTGGCCGGATGTGCGGGCGCAGGGAAAGCAGGGGCGCAGCCGAGGGCCCTGGGAAGGACCGGGCACCACAGCTGGACGCGGGATGAGGCGGAAAGAAAGATCGCGGCGAAACGAGGCAGGCGCGGGAAGAAGCAGGGCGGCGAGGAAAGCAGGGAGGAGAGAGGCAGAGCCCGGGAAGCTGGCGACCCGCGCTCCGGAGGGCTCTGAGGTCCGGTTCTCTCACCAGAAAGCCGCGTTCAACCCCAGGCACCACAGCGCGCTCCGCGCCGGCCGCTCCCACACCAGGGCCGCCTGCAGCCGGCTCAGCAGTGGCTCGTACGGCCCCAGCACCTGCACCAGGGCCTGCTGCACCGACTCCACCTGCTGGTCGCGCTCCCAGGAACCCGAAGGGACTCGGCGGCCCCTAAAAGCCGACCCAGCCGCAGGGTCCGGGGCCGCGGCCAGGTCCTCAGCCTCCGCCATCTCCCCCAGGCAGCCACAACATCCGGGGCCGCGGGAAGACAGTCACAATAACACCAACTGCGCAGACGCACCGCGCCCGCTGCCTGCCTCTCCTCAAGATGCGCATGCGCAGAGAGTCTAGCGCGCACACTCAAGAGGAAAGGGATAGGCGCTGCGTCAAAGGGCGTCGCGATGCGCACGCGCAATCTGCAGAACTGAAGCCACAGGATTAAGGAAGTGCTATCTTCAGGGCTGGTTTCTTATTGGAGCAGAGAAAGTTCGCGGGAGCCGCGGGTTGTTTGGCGCCTGCGTTTTGCGGCGAGCGTGCTGGCTTGAGCGGCTGCAAAGCTAGTTCCTGAGGAGCGATGCCGAGGGAAATCATCACTCTACAGTTGGGCCAGTGCGGCAATCAGAGTGAGCAAACCTCTGCCCTCTCCGATAGCCACTGCCCTTAGATTGAACGGGATGTCACTGTGGGGGCCTGGACTCCCATCTGTCCTCCCAGGATCATAGTTCCCCAGAAGCCGGGAGTCCCTGATCCAGTGTCCGGTGCCCAACCCCCAGGGGCCCGCCTTGTCCAGTCGCTGGGTACCGCCCTTTCTCCCGAGCTTCGACGCTTGATGCCTGCATCCAGGCGCTCAGGCCCCCAGGTGCTCACCGGAACCTGCCCCGACTAGGTATCCCCTTTCTTCCCCGCCCGCACCTCTCCTCCCACAGTTGGCTTCGAGTTCTGGAAGCAGCTGTGCGCCGAGCATGGCATCAGCCCCGAGGGTATCGTGGAGGAGTTCGCCACCGAGGGCACCGACCGCAAGGACGTCTTCTTCTACCAGGTGCTGGCCTGGGCCAGGACCTGCGGGGCCCAGGGCCTTCAGGGACGGGTGCTGGGAACCCCGCCCTCCGACAGAGAGGCCAGGGCCACAGGCTGAAGTGGGGGCCGCGGGGTGGCAGCGCGGCCACCCTGAGTGACAGCCTCTTGCCTCCCCTGGCCCCGCAGGCAGACGACGAACACTACATCCCGCGGGCCGTGCTGCTGGACCTGGAGCCCCGCGTGATCCACTCCATCCAGAACTCCGCCTACGCCAAGCTCTACAACCCCGAGAACATCTACCTGGCCGAGCACGGCGGCGGCGCCGGCAACAACTGGGCCAGTGGATTCTCCCAGGTCATTTGCTCCTCCCTGGCCAGGACCACAACCCACTGTGACTTCCTAAAGGAGGGTGAAACCAGATCCGGGATGGTTGTGTACTAGAGCGCTGTTTGCCAGGGCAGTGAGTGGGTCCCGCGCACTCTTTAACCCTCTCAGAAGCCCTGGTGGGAAGGCCCAGAGGTCCACAGTGTCTTAGCTGCCTTTCCAGAATCCATCACTTCTTGAGCAGCAAAACCAACTTTCAGCAGAGACAATTTTATAATTTCTATCCAACTTACCGTCAGTACTTATAGTTTTCATTGCAAAAATGTTAATATATTTGATGAATACACCTTAGAGCCCCTCGAGGTTGTGTCTTGTACCAAATTGCCTTTCTAAAACCTGAAATACCTTGAATATACTGGCCCCAAGAAGTTTCCCTAAGGGATTGTAGGCCTGCATCATTCTACAGAGGGGGAAACTGGGGTGCAGAAAGATTAATCTACCTGAGCCAGTGAACTGCACAGAACGAAAGCTGAAATATGAACCGAGGTCATCCAAGTGTCCAGTGCCAGCTGGTAGCCATCTTTCCCTGCTTGCTTCTTACCGCCTCTAGAAAGCAAGGCAGCTCTGCACCGTAAAAGAGCTTTTCAGCCAGGCGTGGGGGTGGCTCCCCCAATCCCCACACTCAGAAGCTCAGGCAGGACCACTGCAAGTTCGAAGCGAGCTTGGGCAATTTAGTGACTTAGACCCTGTTTCAAAATGTGAGGAAAAGGGGCTGGGGATTTAGCTCAGCAACGTCAGTGCCTACCTTGCAAAACATGAAAAAATACAAATTAAAGGACTTAGGATGCGGCTTAGTGCGATGGCCCTGGGTTCAGTCCGCAGTGGCACAAAAAGGTCATTCTTAGGTTAGACCGCTTATTCCACGCTCCTGTCCCACTCTGACGGCCCTTGTGTCTGTGCAGGGAGAGAAGATCCATGAGGACATTTTTGATATCATCGATCGGGAGGCGGATGGGAGTGACAGTCTAGAGGTGCGTGTCGGGGCTGTGCTGGTCAGGCCTGGCATGGAGAAGGCCTGGACCCCTTTTGAAGTTGCCCCTTAGGCACATGAGCCAACCTGTACCTGGGAGCCCCGGGCCTTGCTGAAGATTGGGCACAGTCTCATCTGTAAGCATGAGGGGACGGGACAGACTTGGCAAGACACAAGTCGGAGCAGTTGTGGGATGGATCAGTTTGAGACACTGCCACTGGGGCCCATGACACTGGCTGTGCCTCTCCCACGCAGGGCTTCGTGCTGTGTCACTCCATCGCTGGGGGGACAGGCTCTGGCCTGGGCTCCTACCTCTTAGAGCGGCTGAATGACAGGTAAGTCTGTGGGGGCTAGGATGAGACGGCCCCAGTGACCTTACCTTCCTAGAGCAAGGTCAGCGATTCGAGCTGGAGAAACTGATCACACTCCAGGGCTCGGAGTCAGAGCCTAGAATCTGGGCCCTGCTGAAGGAGGTCAGCTGGTGTAGACAGGTTTGGAGTTGGAAACCCGGATTCCATGGCATCTCTCTGCCCTTTCCTCTTCTGGGTTGCGGACTTTCAGGGGTGAAGGTTCCTTGATGACTGATCTTGGGGCCCCAATTTCTGCATCCAGACTAAGTGACTCATGGGAGAGCCCTATGTTCGCCCAGCCTTCAATCTGTCCCCTTTCTTTTGATCCTACCAGGTACCCCAAGAAGCTGGTGCAGACGTACTCAGTGTTCCCCAACCAGGACGAGATGAGCGACGTGGTGGTGCAGCCCTACAACTCCCTGCTCACGCTCAAGCGGCTCACGCAGAACGCAGACTGCGTGGTGAGTGCGGCGTCCCAGCCGCCCTCTCCCAGACCCCGTTCTATCATTTGTGGGCATTAAAACTTCAGTTTTAACTGGCCAGGGGGTTCATGCCTCTAATCCCAGCACTTGGGAGGCTGAAGCAGGAAAATCACGAGTCTTATCCCAGCTTGAGCTACACAGTGAGTTCAGAGCCAGCCTGAACTACATAATGAGACTGTTTCAAAAGAAAAGCAAAAGTGCTGAGGTTGGAGCTCAGCCGGCCTCGGGCCCAAAGTCACTGGGCTGCGCAGATCCCTTGTACTCGACTCTTTCTGGCCCTGAGGCTCATAGTTCCTGGCTCATGGAGAGCTCTGGATATTCCTGTCCCTGTCATTCTTCTTCTCTGTCCCCAGGTGGTGCTGGACAACACAGCCCTGAATCTGATCGCCACGGACCGCCTGCATATCCAGAACCCGTCCTTCTCCCAGATCAACCAGCTGGTGAGCCGCCCCAGCCCCCGCACCGGGCGGGAGCCCCCACACCAGGCCGGCTGGGGGTGGGTCCCGGAGCGGCCGTGACACCGCCCCGCCCCAGGTGTCCACCATCATGTCGGCCAGCACCACCACCCTGCGCTACCCCGGCTACATGAACAACGACCTCATCGGCCTCATCGCCTCCCTCATCCCCACGCCGCGGCTGCACTTCCTCATGACCGGCTACACCCCGCTCACCACGGACCAGTCGGTGAGTGTGAGCACGGC